>VZTL01038630.1:0-12325 GCA_013400535.1 Scopus umbretta
CCTCTGAATGGCATCCTGTCCCCTAGGCGTACCAACAGCATCACTCAGCTTGGAGTTGTCTGCTTCATTTTTAGCTGGTTACTCTTTTTTTGTTGATTTGACCAGCAGTAATTAAAGTGAATTTGTCTGTCAGAGACAACATAGGCACAAAGACTCCTATATGAGGTAGATGAAGAAAATCCTTTAAGAAACTAAACTAATGAACTCTACTTAAAAGCAAGAATCCCCTAGTAAAATATTAATGCAGTTGCTCCAAAAGAAATCAAAATGCATTATACATATAATTGGCATTTCTTCCTTGCACAAACAGGAGAAATTCCTTAAAAATAGAATTCTTCCAAGAAAGCCAACTACAACTCCAAGGGCACACTGCGGCCATGCAATGTAATGCTAATGTTAGAGACAACTGAACTAGCACTAAATCAGCTAGTATATTTACATGGCATATTAACATACTATACAGGAACACTAGCTCCAGTCTTAATAACAGAATAACTTTATTAGTAACACGCTGCACATTGGCTAATTACTTTTGCATTGCAACATGCAGGTATGCTTTTAAAAACCCCTTCCACCTCCTATTTTCAATGAGAACACCTTCCTCCCATTAGCTAATTGAGCGCCATACCTATGGCACATCGTTCTGAGCAGATATCCAATAAATGAATGACAGGTCTTCCGTCACAGTATCATTCATATTCAGGTCTACTGTGTTCTTCCTTCACCTGCCTTGCTAATCCAGTATTTTGCTCTTTCTCACATGGGTAAGAACTGATATTGTAGATTTATAGAACTTAAGGCTATGAAAAACATCACGATCATCTACACTGACCTCCTGAATAACACAGACAACAGAATTATATGATTCCAAATTAAATCTATACACTCCTGCTAAAGCAACAGTTTATTGTATTAAATGACCTCCAATTCCAATTTAAAAGACTTCAGGCTCTAAAGAGCCCATCATATTCCTATACCATTTGTTCCATTGGTTAGGTACCCTCACTATAAAATTAAATCTTATCTAAATCTGCCTAACTTCACCTACCATGCATTGATCTGCTTAGTATTCTACCAGACACAAGAGTCTACTATCAGAAATCTCCTCAAGGTTTCTGTAAGTTTTAATTAAGTCTTTCCCAAACTTCTTTCATTAAATCAGCTTTCTAGTTTCTCCCAGTCATGGTGGGCTGAGGACGATAATATTAATCCAATTTAGCAAATATTTTTGAGAATCAGTAAACTCAAAGCCTATGCAGAAGTATATGGGCAAAAATATAGACGTTGAACACAGGAGGAGAAAGGTAGAATACCAAGAAACCAAAAAGCTGAAAAAAACCTGCTACAAAGAGTTTATACCAAGTCAGTAGTAATGATCTTACATTAGTTATCTAGCCTACTTTCAAAAACATATCATCGGACTAAGCAACTTTGTCACTGGATTCTTTCAAAATATTCAGCTGTTTGAAGCAAAACTCTATTTTGATCACTTAGGTAATTTATACAGAACTGAAATAGTCATATTTGCACATGAATTAAAAAGAAAAGAAAAATTAAGCCTGTAGCATTAAAAAAGGATCACCTTGTTCAAAATTTTGGCATTTACCATGAGTTAAAATACTCATTTGTTCCTCATCTTTCAACATTTTTTCATCACTTTTTTTTCCTAATTGTCATAATAAGCATGGCCATGTAAGTCAATATATATTGAAATAAAAATGACTAAACAGAATCAAAATGTTTAAAATGTAGCCCCAAGGAACTTCTATGGAAAAGGGCAAGCTTTCTTACTTTTATTAGAAGTTTAGACTGAACTACAGGTTAAAGGTTCTGTAACATACTAACAACACAGTTTCCTTTAGGATATAGCTTTTGGAAGCTTACCAAGACAAATTTTAACTCCTTGTACAATTCTAACCCTGTTTGCTATACAAACTTCTTTGCCTCATTCAACTTCTTCCATAAACTCATGACTGCTACAAAGACTGGAAGAAGTTAAATTATTTTTCTAACTCACAGTGAAAATATATTTATAATTTTCTACAGCTCCATCCTTTTCCCCATGTGAGCAGGATTTTGTCTCCTTTGCAAAACACCAACACAGTTTAAAGTAAACAGTGAATAACTAGTATATGAATATTTCAAAAATCAATGTTCTATGCAACACTGGATTCTATAAATTTTCTACAGGTGAGCTAAAACAGTATCATGTTTGACCAAAACAGATTTCACATGAAACTGATAATTACACAGAATTATGCTTGAAGATTAGATGACTGAAAAAATGCTGAAAACTTATGATAATCAACAGAAAGAAATACTTTCAACAAAGTATGGAACCAGGAAATTATTTTCCAGAACAGGAAGAAAAATGCTATTAGGATAAAAATATAAAAGCAAAGTGATCTAACCAGTTGTAAGCAATGCAAAAATGAGACACTGTTCAGGGAGAGTGAGGACATTTTCTGAAGTGTTACATCAGTCAGAATAAAGCAGGCCATTTGAGAGAAGTCTAAGTGAACAGAGAGCTGGAATTTTAACAAGAAAATTCACATGTTGACTAGATTCTCATATTCCTAGGGACTATGAACCATATGTAAGTCTCAAAATTATTTTTTTATTTTTTTTTAACCAATGAGTGCAGTTAATTGCTTAATTAGGAATTATAACAGCTGTACTGTAAGAAAGAACTAATAAAAAATATAAGAGAGACAGGACCTCAAATGCTATTTTTCTGCTGGTCTCTCCTATCTAATACCACTCTAAAAGGAACACTTAATAGATGCCTATATAAGACTAAAATTCACTGAAAAAAATCTTCTTTTGTGGTAAGCATCTCATTTATCCCATGAATGATAATGCAAATACTTTGCCTTCTATGAAAAAAACAGCAGAGAAAAAGTTAGTACCCTCCTTTTTTTCTCCATAGTTTTGTATGGAAACAAGAGGCACACGTTATGTTATCTGTCTGTTCATCTTGTTTTACTTAGCTGTAAATGAGCATATTTTACAGGCTTTAAGTAGCAGGAGCTGCAGTGGAGACCTATATGGGAGGAGGTCATGAACTGCCATGTGCCAGTTAAAACTGGCTCCAGTTTGTCCCAAATGAAATAAAAATGGTGGAAAAAACTTCAGTCTACAGGGGAGCACATGGCATCCCTGCTCAGACATATTTAAAAGAGACAGAGGCAGGCGTGAGGGGCTGGAGACACACTTGGTAAGGATGGGACATTCCAAGCCAAAAGGCAGTAGGGGCATCCCCAAGGAACTGTGACTGTGGGCAAACCACAGCAGGGCAGGGACACCCCTAAGGGACTGTGGCTTACAGGCAATCCACACAGGAACTGTTGACATGGACTTGCAGACAGAAACCATCATACAGACCACCTCAACGTCCTGGCTGCCCATCACCATACCAGAGGTGTTTGCATGGTCTGAGTAAAACTCATGGCAAAATAAGTGCAGTTGGACTGGGGTGGGGGGACACACAGACATTCGTGTAAGTATGTGTCTAATTGCTTTTCATTTTCTTCTTCTCAACATGCAAAACATTGATCAGAAGTTCATGTTGGTTTGCAATAAATAAGTAAAAATCCCCAACTCTAGATTGTCTCACTGACTATATTACCTTAAATTTTAATCCAAGGACCTAGTTCTACCAAATTTGAGTGTGACTGAGTTCCCAAAGATATTACAGCTGTTGTGGTACTCAGTAAATGGGGAGGGACAGGGGATAGAAAGGTGGGAATACTCTCTATTAATTCCCTGACTGATGGTAGAACAGAGAGACTTTACATGTTATTCACTTTGACAACAGCCAGCCGTCCATTCAGCCCATGCATTCTTTGGAATGAGCACAAGCTTTGTTTGGAGTAAGCCAGAGCACATGATGTCTTTTGCCTGGCTAACAGAAGCGAAAGGAAGCTGAAGGTACTACAAGCATATGTTTTCAAAAGGACATGAGAAGAAATGTGAAAAACTGCAGTGGGTTTCAAAGGATATCAGAGGACTGAATGTATAAGGATATAACGGGCACTGCTTTAGAAAGCCCTAGGGAGATGGAGAGGTAGTGCTAAAAGATGCCAAAGAAAGAGGGAGGTAGCAAAAGGCTGAATTTTACAGTGTCAGGATGTAGGGGATATACAATAACAACCAAAAAAAAAAAAAAAATCAAAGAAAACATACTTCTTTACTTCTCACTGAACAAAGTATTGCACTACTCTAAAATATGTAACATGGAAAATGAGAGATATGGATTATCTTCTCAACATGAAGACATACACTTTAATTCTATGGTGCTCTAGCCACCAAGGATGGGCATTGAACATGGCACCACTCACCCTTCCTGCAGCTGCCTCTGTAGGTAGTCAGGAAAGCAAAACAGCTGGGACCAAGCTTGCCACCATGAGAAGATTGCTTTAATATCCTTGATCCCAAGAATGCTTACTTTCTCTGCAAGATCCACTCCTACAGTCTTTCAGGTTTTGCTGTAAGTTATTGTTGATGCCAATTGTGGGAGCTTCCTTCATCACTCACTTGCTAATCATTTTTTTCTGACAATTTTGATACTACTTCTCATTCTGTCCTTACTATTGGTTGATGGTCCCTATAAGACTGTGCTACATCTTTAACTTTTACTGGGGAAAAGAAGCTATTTTACCAATAGAATATTTTAACAAACTAATTAGTATGAACCTGAAAGCTATTAACTTATTGAAAAAGCTATTAACATATTTTCATTACGCTATCTTGCAAATTAAATATTATCTGTGAGACTCTAGAATCAGGTCTTTATTCTGAGAGGAAATGTCTCTGCTAAGGAGATTAATTTATTTTTTAAAATTAGAAAAATAAGGTAACCTGACAAATATGTATACATTTCCCTCACACATATTTATATGTGGTGTTTGTTGTACAGCAAATGTTTACAGACTTTCCCCATTTCTAAAACCTAGTATTTCAGCTCCTCAAGTGACAAATCCTCACTTTTGGCTGGTATGTTTTTATGCTTGTCCTAGACAGCACTCTTCATTTTTGTTAAACCAGGGAAAGAATTACACATACGGCTGTCAAGAAAAATGTTGCATCCACTACAAAAATGAAGTACATAGGAATGCTTTATCCTCATTAAAAGTGAGGGAATATTTTGCTGAAAAGCATAAACCTTATTACAATTTAACACAGAAGTTTGAAATAAGGCACATGGGATGAACTATCTCAATACTGTGCTTTCATGAACCCTGCAGAAATTCTCCCACCTTTGGCCAAACCATGAATTTCTGCAAATTATATTTTGCATATGCTCAGCAGAAAGTTCATTCAAACAGCAAAAGTCTCTTTAAAAAAAAAAATAAAAAAATCCCTACTGTGTATACTCCAAGCTGGAGATGAAGGAGATAATCCAGCCCTTTGTAGTTGCCTCTGTTCCAGGCTGTTACAATGCCAAAGACAAGAATAGACAGCAAGGGAACATTTCCTTCTGTGCCTTTTGTTCCTTCACTAATTGAACACTGAGAGTTCACAGATGAGAGACGCATAAAAGAAGGAAGAAAGACCAAAGAAAATTAGGTAGATTAGACAGACAACTGCTACTGGAACAATGATACAAAAGGTCAGAAAAATATAATAATAATAAAAAAAAAAAACAGCAGAGGGGAGAGAAACTAAGGTGAGACAGCTTTAGACCTGTATTTGCTCATGAAGGACAATGAGCAAAGTGAGGACAGAAAGTAAGGTGAGGATATGGGTTAAACACGATACAGAAAGATGACAGGGAAAGAAAAGCTGTGTTAAACAAGAGGGACACAAACTGATGTGGTCAGCTGAGAGGAGGTAGAGTACAATTCTGTACCTTCATAATGCATCTTGCTCAGAAACTAGAACTCAGTCTGAGTTTGCAGTCTCAACAGTCTTCAGTGGTCAGCAAAGCATGTGCTTTAACAAACTCTAGAAGCTGGCCCATATACAGATGATTATCGTTAGTACTCTCTCAAATTAAGTAGCAGATGTTTGCATTATCACAATGAACTATGTGAAGATCAATATAATTCCAGATAATGGATTTATTTTTTTTTTTAGTTTGCTTCACTTAAAAACTTAGCAGCTTATATTGATAAAACTACCATTTTTCTGAGTGATTGTTTTCTAACTGGATAATATTATTTCCCAAATTACTTTTACCCCTTCCTTAATGTCATAAATCACTGCTGGAGAAGCACTGGTATTATATCTAAAACTGACAAAGAGTTGAGCTGGCACCACCAGTAACAGGGTAAATATTTTTTAAAGATCTTTTTAGTGCTTTGCAGGAAATATCACCATCACTGCCACAAGCTAATAAATAATCCTGTTGTTAGATAAAACATTTACTGAATTTGTCCTTCTGCAGAAAAATAAAATCTTACTGAATAAACTCGAGATACCAGGACTGTACATGAGGTGAAAAAATTAATCTATTTAATTCCCTTACCAAATACAATCATTTAAGAAAAATATCCTTCACAGTAAGCCAATTTAAAAAAAAGCAATATTGTAAAAGCAATCTTTGTATTTATCACGTTTTCCTAGTCTAGATAATCAGAAAGATAAGAGGGAGACCTGTTTTGATGAATGTGGCCCAATTTTTTTCATTCCAATTTTTTTATATTATTTTTCATTGGGAGGGTCATAAAAGAACATGCCTTCTTCCTTAGTTGCAGGCAACACTAAACTGAAATTTACAGTGAAGTTTAGATTTTAATGTTGATCTTTGTATCATCATCAAATATAATGTAGACACACTGTAGTGCCCCTGCTCTCACGAAAACCTACACAAAGTAGGAGACACATGTGCTTTGAGAATCAAGTTAGTGTACATAGTGCTGCAAAGATCTAAGGGACAAAGGATGCCAAGAATGTAAAGTTTCAATCTTAAAATGAGAAGGATACTATTAAAAGATGGTCCCCCACCAAAGAAAATGAGGGAGAAACCCAAATAAAAAAAATGTACCTTCTTTATCTCTAGTTATTGTTCTGAAGAAGAATCTTAGGTCTCATATCGGAGAACTGTTGACTGCAAAGCACAGAAAGCAAATTTGTTGCATTAATAGGTGCCATTTTAAAGTTACTTTTCAGATTAAAATGGCATTTTACAGTGATGCAAAGAACTGCAAAGCTGAAAAGAGGGAATATAAAACAGAAAGGGTACTCTTCAGTTTAAGAAATATTTCTATTGCTCTCCAAGGAGGTTTATTTCATCCACCATATAGCATGTGTCAAGAGTTATGCTGATCCTTCACTGGGAGCTAAGTACCCAATAGTTTTTATATTACCATGCACCACAATAGCAATCCTTGACACTGGTTGTAAGCGTCAGACAGAGCCTTCGTTAATTGTCATCACCTTTAAGACATGAAAGAAACCCTCTCTTCTTGCATGTTATTACACAAAAAGTGTACATGCTATCTATATACAGCAAGTGCAAGAATGTTTTGTACTGTAATAATAATAATTTAGAATATATGGGATAGAAAGTGTACTATTGTTAAACTGTCAGTCAAAACCCTTGTTATACAAGGATAGAACATCACATCCATCTGTAACAGCCTTTTCTGTCAGTCAAATGTGTTGTTCTACACAAATCTAACATCAATTTGATTTTTAAATTGGCAGAGGCTGTAAAACATTATTCTGATGTGATACCAATGTGATCTAAGTTGCTGTTGATATCAGAATACAACACAGGTTTCCTCGCAAATCCAGTTCTCCTGCTTTTAGGCACCTGCATAACGTAGATGATTGTGCATATATAAATACATGAACAATCAAATGAATTTTTTTTCTTTCATTACATGGCAAGGAGCATGTTTGGTGATAATCTCCTCCAATTTGAAATAAACCATAATTTGAAAAGTCTGTATCAGGGTTATGAAATCATCATTAATATGTACTCTACAAAAAAAAAAACCCAACAAATACTCCTGTTTATCCATCACATACCTTCATTCAGAATCAGATTAGTCCCTTTATCCCAGCTATAAGCAACTGTGGCTTATGAACATTGAGTTAAAGAGCACTGAATTCCTACAGCATTTTTCTGTCACGCTAGCCGCAGAACGAACCGAATAGGACAAACTATTCACTCATAAAAAAAATGCAGAGTTGGACACTGTTTCTTGTCCCACTGCAAAACTGAACACAAATAAAAAGGATAGACAAAATTTAAATTTTATTATTAAAGAAAAAATAGAAAAGAAAAAGTCAATGCAAGCTCTGGCCCTTTTTAGCCTATTCCCATGCACACCTTGACATCTGCAATTTTCATACTAACGTGCTAATTTTTGTACCTGGGTTCAATGCAAGCTAGAGAAAGCATATCAAATCAATCTCTCCATAGACCACTAAAAAATTTAACCATCCATTTTCTTCCATCTTTGAAATGTGTGGGTAGAGGTAATAAAAAGTATAGGTTACCAAAACCAATGCTAGGTTTTCATGTCATATTTTTTATTATTTCTTCATTAATTGCATATAGGAATATTAATCTAGAGTGATTTATTAGCATCCTTACAATTACTTGGCCAACTGTATGAGGTTTAACAAGGCCAACTGCTGGGTCCTGCACTTGGGTCAGAACAACCGCATGCAGTGCTACAGGCTTGGGGAAGAGTGGCTGGAGAGCTGCCTGGCAGAAAAGGACCTGGGGGTGCTGGTTGACAGCCAGCTGAACATGAGCCAGCAGTGTGCCCAGGTGGCCAAGGCCAACGGCATCCTGGCTTGTATCAGGAATAGTGTGGCCAGCAGGACTAGGGAAGTGATCGTGCCCNTGTAGCACACCTTTTTCATGTATATAATCAGTGACTTTTAATATACTTGGCATACACAACAACTTTATGGAATACTACTTAATGAATTACAAGATTCCAAAATCCTCAAGAGCTCTGGGGGCAAGTTCAAACAAATTGTTACTGAGATGGTATCACCAATTTGTTTTCCACTTGTACTGTTTCAGTAACACCTACAGTCAAGTCAAGGGTGCCAATGCCTAAATCATCCCAGCTTTCAGACCGCTAAAGATTACAATTGATATCAAAGGCACAGGACTATGAAACAGAGAGGCTAAAATGCAAGCTCGTGTTTCAGTTTACCAGCCCAGTTACCTTTTTAAAGAACTACAGTAAACAGCTGGCAACAGTAAACCTCAGTGAACCAGAATTAAAACTAAGTTATGTACAGAACTACTCAACAGTAGTTTTTGAAATCAGGCTACAACTCAAAAAAATCCCAATACCTTGCTTTTGTTCTCAGCTTCATCACCTTAACTTCCCAGTAAACCACCTAGTATTGCTATTACTCAGTTAAAATTTAATTATTATACCTCAAAAAATCTCTTACAAGGTCTAACTAGTTAATTCATGTTAAAGCTATGAATACTTAATATAAAAGCAATTTGTAAGGCAATCAAGAGTTTACACATCAAAATTAAGCACAGGCAATTAATGCAACTAATATTTATTGCAATATTTACTTAGGTCGTAAGTCAAATAAGGCTAAAACATAGGCAGCTCACATATTGGTACTGTGTAGTCTTTCGATTCTGAGAACACTGTAATTTACTCAGCACAATGCATTGTATATATTAAATTCTTCAGCCTTATAATAGTCCATGTGGCAAATCATGTTATGCTAACTGCTTCTTTTTATGTGCTTTTTAATTTAAGATAGGGATAAAAAATACTCAATCTCAATTACCATTTTAAATATTTGAACTGGTATTTGAAAGCTGGTCTACAACAAAAAAAGCCTTGACAAGGTAACTACACAAATTACAGAATCACGGAAAGGTCAAGGTTGGAATGGAACTGGAGGTTGTCTTGTCCAACCCCACACTCAAAGCAGGTTGTTAAGAGCTGTGTCCAGTTGAGTTTTAACCATCTCCATGGATGGAGACTCCACAACCCGTCTGGGCAACCTGCTCCAGTATCCAATCACCCTTAAAATATGGGGGACAGAATAAATTACTCACTTTCAGTCAACCATTATACTATCAAAAATAACATAAGCATAGTTGTGCTGGAAAAAGAAGAAAAATCTAAATCCTTTTGAAGATGTTGCTTATTCTGCTTAGAAAACTGGTCTATAAATAATAGCAAAAATTGATTTGTTTTTTTTTTTCCCCCAGTAGAGGTTCCTTCATGAGAGGGCAGGTGCTTGACACTGTAAAAATACATAGGATGCAATCCCTGTCTCTGGGAGTTTACAATATGACATCAAAGCAAAATTTATGACAAAGAACCTCAAGTACATAGAAACACACCTAAAAACTTGGAAATTAAAGGTATGCAGTTTGCCAGGGCTACAAAATAGATCTGTTCCTTCTTTTTTATGCATAAGTATACATACAAAAACTGAAATAAGCTTAATTTTAATTTTCAACTTTCTGTAACAATATTCTACATAGCTTTAACACAACATTTCCTTCTTTAGAAGGAAAGCATAATGGAGAAATAATCACGAATTACAAAAAAAAACCCAAGGAAATTAACGTTTGAAGCTCATATGAGAAAGAAAATTTTGATCAAACCATACCATATATTCTATTTATTGGAGTCAAATGTAAGGAAGTATATTTACAAAACCATTCACAAGGTTTTTCCAGGTATTTTAAATTACAGAGCTAAAGACATCACCATCACAGTCTCAGTGAAAATTTGCTGCTTTCTATTAGAGACCAAGAATCACATAAAAGCAAAGTAAAATAATTATAAAAAAATAAACCAGAGAAGATACAAGATCTTTCTGTCACTTCACAAACCTCAGCAAAACTGAATCTCGAAACTGAGTTTATATAATAGCTTAATCTCACAAAAGACAAAAAAACCCAACCAACTTTAAATGTGGAGGTTACCACATAAACGCTTCTTTTCCTCCAGAACGTAAATATTAAGATTCATTCTGTGCTCAAACTTATATCTTCAAAGAAGACTATGTCATTGTTGATTTGCAAATATATGGAAATAGTCATGGAATACAGCACACAAATTTTCACAGTGACAGTCAAATTCTAATCATTATTTGGATTGATAAAAATGTCTAATGTCTATACAAAATAAATCCTCCTACTGTACAATCTCTTCCACCAAAAACTATACCAAAGATTTTTCACTACTAGTGCACTGCCTTCCGCGTCATGAAGCATTGAACAGAATCAGTTCTCTTTAACAGACCTGCATCTCCACCAGGGCTTCTGCTGGCTGTATCAGGTAGGTACTATAATTTTTTTCCTCCTCCTGTGCTGTCATGATTATGCCAGCAGATGTACCTATCTTAAAATTTCAAAGCATAGAACAGATATTAATTTATGTCTACAACACTACGAAGCAAGCAGGTTTTTTACATACTGGGAAATCAAAGAAAGGTGAAGTGCTTTGTCTAAAGGCCCTTGGAAGAAATGAGTAACAAAGCCATAATTAAAATTCAACATCAAGCTTCATGTTAATCCTCTAGACCTAACTGCCTTTTTCAAAGTGCATGATTTGGAACATCAAAAATAAGAATCAATTCAGTCCCTTTTCTCAACACACGCTTTAATGATAAAATAAAACACTGCATTCAGCTTCCTCCTCTGTATTGGCATGAACAATCATCTTTCTTTGGAATCAAATTCATTAAATCATTTTCGATTAAAAAAAAATATATTAGAAAGGAAGCCAAGTCACTGTTAAAATTTGAATTCCACATTTGATTTGGCCTCTCCCTCTGTGTACTGAGAGACTCACAGGAAAATACACATGCATGCCAGGTATGCTAGTATACCAACTTATACTAGACTGATTTAATTAGTTTGCTTTCAATGCAAAGGTGCAGCACCTCAGCAATTATGAGATCGTTAATACAACAGAGCATAACAGCACCTTTAGAGATCTTGTCTAACCTCTAGGCACACATATAACTCCCATTAAGGCTAATGGGAGTCACATGTGTGCATCCAAGGGAGAAGAGGCCCATTAAAACTGATACAACATATCCATTAATCTTCAGGTCACTCTTAAGGTCAAACATTATAAAAATGTTTATGAACAGTACTTACTAGGTATGCACAGTGGCTAGTTTGGTTTTAGGACGGACCTGTAAGCAGTTAAGGCCATGGAAAATGTCTGCTTTAAAAGCATCACCACATTTCAAGTAGCAGCACGGAAATTTGAGAGTGCTTTTCTGTAGTCAGGGAGGACATTTTTCTATCATCTCCTGAAAGAATTAGGATAGAAATGACAGGGAAGGTTAGACATGAATGAAAACCTTGGACAAAGGTATGCTCCAGCTTTTCATTTTTCTTCCAACCCCCCCC
>VZTL01038633.1:4005-16700 GCA_013400535.1 Scopus umbretta
CTCCATCCCTTCATCCCCCAGCCTGTATGATACTGGGGATTGCCCCGACCCAGGCGCAGGACCTTGCACTTGGCCTTGTTGAACCTCATGAGGTTCACACAGGCCCAGAAAACATTCGGTTTGATTTTAATTTCTTTAATTTGTATTCCAAATCAGCAGAAGCTCTTTAAGTCACTGGCGTTAACTTCCTGGCTTTTCAGTTTGTTCAACATTTACCAGTTGACTTAACGCGCCCTTACTTGTACTTTGTAGCACCACTGGTTTTATGGATGCTCGCTGGTTAACAGCAGCATGCCGGTCTTGAAAGCATCATCAAAAGTGTGGTGCTTACTGCGACGCCCCAGAAAAGCAGTTGCGTGCAGGCATTATTCTGATGCATGAATTAAGTGGGGGTCCTGCACAGGAGTCGGAGGGATGTAAAAGAGTCTCTCCTAAAATAACACATTGGTGTGAGGATCTGGCTTCATGCATGGTGCAAACAGGGGTTGGAGGTCCCATTCGCTGCGGCGCGTGCAATGCCAAGGTAAGAGCTGGCCCGAACGCCTTCCAGATTTTACTGTGGGTTGACCCCGGCTGGATGCCAGGTGCCCGCCACAGCCAATAAAAGCGATTATTTGCGTGGTGGTGCGAGCGCGCTCAGGGCTTTATAGGCGGCGTTGAACCCTGTGAATCCCTCCGTACGCTCCTTGCTCGGTGGTCATTTATCTTACGGTATAGTATCGAGGAGAGTCATCTTTATTACGAAAAATTCCAGTGATTTTTCAGTCGTGGCAGAGCCTGCTTTTCTCCTCCACCCCCAGCAGAGGTTGTAACTCTGTGGCTGAGTTTAAGAGTGGAAATTCATGCTGCCAGCTACTTGATCCTTCCCAAACCCAATGTGTGACACCGGCTTGCTTGGGAGTGCACAAGAAGGAAAATATTCTCGGTATGAAACACGGATCACTGTTACTACTGCTGCGGGGCACGGGGAAGCGGCTCCCTCTGCTCTAGGGAATGAGATGGGCTCTAAAATGCTTTTCCTTGTTTTTCTTGTTTCAACACAGATCCAGCATCCTGAGATTGCCAGTTTACCTGGGAAGCAACCTCATTCTCCCTTCTCTCGCAAAGACAAACATGGGGACGGGTACAACATTTTCAGGGGAAATAATGATTTGGCTTTTCCCCTCTCGACCTTGCAATAATTTTAATTAGAGTATCTCCAAGAAAAACAGCCGGCCCTTTAAATCAGTTATAAAACCAGAAGACTTAGTCTCAGCATGTAGTGTCAGCTTTAATTATCTGGGCAGTTATAGCTGTATGTTATAAAAGTCGGGCAATTAGATGCATTCCTTAAAGCCGCGAAAAAAATTGCTAGCTATCAAGTGGAGGAAAACCGGAGTCAAACATATAACTGTTAATTGCATGAAACATTCAGCAGAATAAACCAGCATGTAGATCATCCTGCAAAATATGATGAAAACGGGAATGATTACATGCATAAATCTGTTTCCAGTGTAGATGTTGGGGATCGAGGTGTTGTTGGTGAATGCATGATTCACCTGGTAGAGTTCTGCTGCCAGGCTGGTGAAGCCAAACACCCCCAAGCCCATCAGAGCCTTTCTGTTACCATCAACCATGGTGGTCCCATGCCTGATGCACCCTAGGGGTCTTCTGCCCCTTTTGCAGGTGCAAAAGACTTGGCTGTAGGACCCACGTTGGTGAGGTTCCTTCTGTCCCAGGCACACCTGAACTTCAAGCCCTTTTTTCCATTTGCTTTCTCATAGGAGCCAATTTGCACTTCGTAAGAAGCCCCCCAGCCAGCAAGGTGATAAAGACGCGCTACAGGATAGTGAAGAAGAACGTAGTATCTCCAGCGTTATCATCCTTCAGCAGCCCCGTTCCCAACTGGAAGATGAGGAACCCTATGACATCCAGGTAATTCTTCCATCCCTTGAATGCAGCTGGTTGGGACACGGGAGCCGAGGGTGCTCTCACATTGGCTCCGTGTTATTACCGTTGTGTGTTTGCCGCTTAATTTCTCTATTTGTTTAGCCACTTCTACGCAGAGTTTATTGACTTAAAGTGTAAAATCGTATTAGTAATCATGTTAGCCCGAGTCGGCGGCCAACAGCTTACTGCAGTCCGCGGCTTCGTATTTATTCCGCGTTTGAATTAATTGTTTCCATGAAGCAGTTAAATAAGCTGTAAGGAAGATGAATAAATGCACACAGCTTTTTACATCAGACCTAAGTAAACTTGCTGCTTCTTTTGGAAATAGATGCGGCCTGTTAATCAGGGATGGTCAAGCCTGCTAATGAGGCCAGACCTTCCCTCTGCTTCATAGCATTGTTGCGTACGTTGGTGCTGCAGAGGAGCTTATGGAAAGAGTGTTGGAGGCAGATGCCCCAAACCTACACCAGGTGCAGGCACAAACTTGCTTCTTCACGAATTATCTGGACGGGTGGAGCATCAGCCCGGCCCTGTAGCAAATAATTTGGCATGCCAGCACCTGTCTGAAGAAGAGTGTCACCAAAGGATGGTGGTGTACCCTTGAGGCTGAGTCTTCCTGAATCAGCTGTGCTGATGTCCGTATTTCACCTACGAGTGAGCTGCCGTTGTGTTAGCTGGTGGAGATGCTACCAGGGAACATCTCAGAGGCCAAGACAAAGTCTGGAAGTTGTGTAGAAGCAGAAAGGTCGTTATGGTAATCGATGCTCTAAAAAAAGGCGCTATTAGAACTGATGTTTTTGGTTATAACCCAGATTCAGGCTATTCTTAGGTTGAGAATGGCTTCTCCTCCCTGTGAAATGCTGGATTGCCACTGTCACAGGCAATATTTTGGGCAAAGAGAGCCTGCTCTGCTCTGCTATGGGCTTGTTCATTTTATTATTCATTCCAGTGTAGCAAATCCGAGGAGCTGGGGGATGCTGCAGGCTGTCCCCTGCCATCGGCTCCTCCGGCAGTGCAGTCACACGGGTTGGCATCAACGCCCTGTTCCACGTGGTTTCTTCCAAAAGTTATTTCCCCCACCAATGCCCCAAGGGTTGATGGCTTTTATGGTGGATGCTGTGGAGAGACAAAGATTGCGGTGATTGTTTTTAAAGCCTAACTTTGCCCGATTTTTCCCTATACCAAGTGAAATTGGCTTTGAGTTTCATGAATATTGGTATCTGAAGGGAGGGTTGGTTTTGGAAGACTTCAGGGTGATAAGGCAAAGTACCAGGTAAACAGAGAGATTTAAAAAACAGGTGTTTATTTTCAAACTATTTTTTAAAATACGAAATTAGGTCTATTATTTTGTCTTGTTTTTCCGAGTTCTTAGTTGAGAAACTCCTCGTCTCATGTACTATACTGGCCACAGTTTCAAAGTGCTTCTTCTCGTATGGAAACTGTTGGATCCTTTTCAGCTAACAGCTGATTTCCACCCAAATTTTCTGCGGTCAATCTTACCTGCACCACCTCCTCCTTTTTCTTCACCTTCTACTTTTGCCTTCAATATCTTCCCACCTGCACATCAAGCCCTTCTATCCAGTCCTGAGATCCACATGTCTCGTCTTACTGCCCCCCGAAAGCAGTTGGTTTGCCTCCTCCGGTGCAATTACTGCTCTGTTTGTAGGTGCCACCTCCATTTGCACATCCTTGGGGCCAATTTATTACATTTCCCTTGCCACAAACAAACCATATATTCTTCTTCTTTCTCCCTCATCCTATATTTTTGGTGAATCAAGGCAGCATGTGTGTGCATCTTACCGGCCAGTGAGAGTTCTTGTTTGCTCACTGCTCTCAAGCCATGATAGAAAGCCAGACCATCAAATAAGTAATTGTTTTATTTCTTCTTTGGCCCCAAAAGCAGTTTTTAAAAATCGTTACTATAAATTTCTCAAAGTGTGGCTTTCACATTGTGAATGTACAAGTATGTTACGGTAAAATCTTAAATTGTATTGCTTCTTCGAGGTTCATAACTTGCTGCTGGTAATTATGGCGCCTGGTTTTCGCATGCAAATGATTTGTTTCTTGTGGCTTTTAATCTCCTGTTTCCATTTGCAGTGTGTAATGCTGACTCTGGTTCTGGTCATTCTTAGAATCATAGAATCANCTGTAGCTACAGTCACTGATGTGCTACTCAAATTGTCCCTAATGAGTGCATGTACAGCCGCATCGAAGTGCATCTTGCCCTTTCCCATCCCCAGCTCAGTTTGCTGCTTTTCTGGTCCTTTTTTTGAATCAGCCATTTTAAGCAAATTCTCCTACACCTATTTAGGTGTAAAAAGCTGCTGGTTTCTGTTCCAGTCCAGGCAGTCCTGTTTAGATGACCCTTCTTCCTCCATCACTGCCCGCGCTGCAAATCCTGCCCATTTATCAGAGAAAAGATTGATTTTTTTTTCTAGTTTTTGGGACGGTGAAACGTTCTGCGATGAATCTGTGCAAAACTGCTGCTTTAGTGTCTTTCTGCCGTTAATATGCCTCAGATGAGCCAGGCAAGGCTCGCCCTGCTCTGTAATCATCCCAATTTTATTCCTAGGAGGGGAATTTTCTTCTTGTACCTGCTGTCTGTTGGTGGATTTGGTTCTGCAATAGCTTTCCCAGCTGCTGAAACTTGATGACGTTTTTGCCACTTGATGCTCTTTATAGCGAGAATCATTGTGTTGTGCTTTGACATGACGTTGTCCAAAACTGTTATCCCGTTGATGTATGAGCCTGATCTGCAAAATTCTTTCAAACATCGGTGGTAAAGAAGGGAGAGAGAGGCTTCTTGTAACTGTGTTCAATTAAATCCGCTGCTCCTTGATGACGTGCAGATGCATGTGTTTAATCCAGTGCTGTAATAGATGACCAAGTTGGTTACCCAGAGAGGCTGTAGATGCCCCATCCCTGGAAACATTCCAGGTCGGGTTGGACGGGGCTCTGAGCAACCTGATTGAGTTGAAGATGTCCCTGCTCATGGCAGGGGGGGTTGGACTAGATGACCTTGAAAGGTCCCTTCCAGCCCAAACTCTTCCATGATTCTGTGAACTTCAGCCTTAGTTAATAGAAAACAACTCGTGCTCTCAGTATTCGGCTCAGGTTCTTCCCTCGTGGCTTGTTACTCCAGATCTGGATGACTGATGGATGGAGGACCCGTGGTGAGAGCTGAGGAGGGCAGGAGCTTCAGGCAGGGGATTCAGGCAGGGTTGGAGCAGGAGTCTCTGGCTGCTGAGTGGTGGGTCTTGCTCATCCAAGCAGTGATTTTGTGGAGGAGCGACCTGGTTTTGCTGCTGCGATTGGCTGAGAACTTCCCCTTGTAGAATAATTTTATCCGTATTAATCTTTGACTTCATTAAATGATGCAGTTTAGATCTTACGATGGTTTCAGACAAATCTTGATAAAATGCCATCAGCAAATTAAAACAATTATATTTTAAAGAAGCAATAAATCTCTTACTTGGTCTCCCTATTACCTTCCTTGTGTGTGATCAGTCATCTGGACTGTCTGGAGGAAGCACATGGCAAATGCTTCTATAGTTTTTTACGGTTTTATTTTTTGCTCCATCATTCATAGCATCCTCTTGGATGTGTTACAAGGAACGAGCCGGGAGCTGCTTTCTTGGTGCTTTGCTGTACTTTTGCCAAAACAACGGGCAGCTTCGGCGGCAGTGGGGGACACTGTGCATGCCCGCAGCACTGGTTTAGCCACCTCCTCATTTTTATCTTTTGGCTTGCGTCATACTGAATGGTCAACTATTTATTTTTAATGTCCTTTTCACCTTAAGCCAGAAGTGTGATGTTAAAAAGCTGGTGGTGCTGCAGTCCAGTGCTGTTCCCAAATCGGTTTCTAGCTGATGCTAAGGGGAGGCTCCTACTATGAAATCTAGGTTTTGGGGAGTCCAAAAGTGATGTGCCATGGTTTTACACAGGTACCAATCTTTTCAGATTTAATATGCTGCCTTAATAAAGTGTAGGCCGGAGCTGTGTTCTTGTCTGTCTTGTGAACTTGTTGTCACTAACGAAGTTTTATGAGATTCCCCCCTCTCTTTGGGGGTATCTGTGCTGCAGCGTGCAGCAAGAAAACTTGCCAGTGCATCTGGGAGGTTGCCCCCATTGCCGGCAAAGTCTCCCAGATCAGCAGGCTAAGATGAAGAGGGTCTTGTCTTTGGGAAATGAGTGACGGGGGGAGTCGCTGCAGGTCCGGAGGTACCCGGCGCTAATCCTTCGGTGATGAGTTGCGTTCTCCCCTTATTGCTAGGTTGCATTAAACTTCGCCCTGCTGCTGACTTTTCTTAGAGGCGATAGATGGGAGTATATTTTAAATTAATTTTACTACACTTTTTGTAATATTTTTGTTTTAAATAGATTTATAAGCAACTTGGGGGCTATTTCTCCAAATTTATGAAGATAATTTTCACTCTCTTGATAAGGTTAAATTTACACCTGCTATTTCCATATTAATTCACATTGCTAAGTGGATCTAATTTTCTTCCGTTCTTCTATCTAGTGAGTGTGGCCTTTCCTAATGCAATTTCCCCCTCACTAAATCACTGTGATCGGGAGTCATGATCGAGTTAAATTAACTTAAATTAATTTACTTAATAAGAGCTCCAGATCATTGTGAATGAGGTTAAGATTTATTGATTCTCCTTTTCACTCCTCCCCCTTATCTCTCTCCGCTTTGCAGGAGCGCAGCTGAGAAGGGCTGTGATTTGCTTGCCTTAAATTTCATTTGCTCCTATTGACATTGCGGTTGGTCATCGCTTAGAAATCGCGGGGGGATGCCCTCTCCCCGTGCAGCCTCTCACCGCCAGGAGAGGGCTGAGCGAGTTGCTGCGGAGGAGTTGTGACGGATGAAGCGGCATGCTGAGCGACGGTGGTGATGCTGCTCCTGTTTCCATGGTTCACGTGGTGTCAACAGATGCGGCCACCAGTTAACCGGGTTGTCCAGGTTTCGTAGATCCTACCCAGAGGCAGCAGAAGCCTTCTGGGGTTGAGGATGTTGTAGGGTTGTGGAAACTGCTAGAAAGGTAGGCAAGGTGTCTGCTGTTGTGGCTGGGGTCTTCCACCCCAATGCACCTTGGCTGGAAGGAGCAGATGAGGGTAACGGCAGGAGGATGCTCCTGGCCATTGCAGATACCCCGCCTTGCAAAGCCACGTGCTCCACCAAAGGACAGTCTTCTTGCAAGTGGAATAGGGCAAATGGGACAAACCCAAATGCCATTGAGCATCCATCCCAAGGCAACAGTGGGAAATGTCCGTGCCCCCGTACAGGGCATGACATCCCCGTGATGGCCTCAGCCAGGAACTGTGCCAAGAGCAACGGAGAGCATTGGCTGGGAGAAGAAGGGTGCACCAACGCCTGCAGGAGACCCCAGCTCACCCTCTCACAGAGAGACAGAACCACTTTAAGATACATTTTTGGCAGCAGAGAGACCTATATGTAGCGGCTGGTGTTGTGTTTATAGACCCCTGATGGGTGAGTTAAACACTGACCCACTTTGAAGAGTTTTCTTCTAAAATACTGATGCATGTGTTTAACAGAAAAGTAACCTGTCTGCAAATGTAGTCTGGGACTGATGGAGAAGCTCAGATACTGCCTTCAGAAAACTTAGCAGCGCCTCTTGAGGGACAGTCCTACCCCTCCAGCACTATAAATAAGTAAAGAACAAGATAATACAACATTTGTCAGAGAAATGCCTGCTCAGTAGAAAAGACTTGTCAGCAGAGGATACGCTTGTGTGGTTTAGTTTTTGTTTGCTTCTTTTCTTTCTGTTCCTTGGCCTGGAGCATGTTGAATGGACTAAGATGGAAACAGCAGCCTTCTGGGCTTGACTTGGGTCCTCATCACCCAATCCCCTGCAAAGCCTTTAGGATTTTGTGCTGAAAGGTAAAGTGGGCGATGCAGGCTGCAAAACGGGCTGGTGCTGAACCACAGCAGCGGGTGCAAGTGCCACTTCTCCAGGGCAAAGGAACATATGGCTGAGCGCCCAAGAAGGAGGAGAAACCACCGTGTCTGCCAGTCACTGACTTTTTAGAGGTTGAGATACTGTGTGCCAGGTGGCTTGGACACACTGACCTCCCTGTCTCATCCCTTTCTTTCATGGTGGGTGAGTTTTTGGTTTCCGACTTCTTTTTGCTCTCTTGCCAATGGTTTTCAGATATCCATGGCCAACCAGTCAACCCAACTCATCACCCAGTTCATGGAATCATAGAATGGTTTGGGTTGAAAAGGACCTTTGAAGAGCATCTGGTCTAACTACCCTGCCATGGGCAGGGACATCTTTCACTAGATCAGGTTGCTCAAAGTCCTGTCCAACCCAACCTTGAACACTTCCAATGATGGGGCCATCCGATGCTGCCTCTCTAGCTTCTGCTGACCAGCAAAGGTATCTGCTGAGGGTGTGTGGACGCCACCATTCTCCAGCGCTGTCCCCACATTTGGTCTCCTCTCTCGTGCAGCATCATCATCATCAGGTTTTCTCCCACGTCCCACGCTGGGGTGCTGAGCTAATTTCATGCAGTCCCCTCCCAGGGAAGCCTTTCCTTGCTATGTGATCCCATTTTGCTGACATGTCTTGAGTCCTGTTACGTGGTTCCCTGCAGAAGTGAAATAGTAATTTCACCTCCTTGAGACAATGGTATTGCATGGTTGGGAAAGGTGCTCGGCTTCCCTCTCTGTGGTGGGGTATTTTCCGTGTCTGACCGGGGCGAGTGGAGCTGCAGGTGCCGGTCTTGGTGTGCTGTATAGTGTACAAGTTAGCTCTTTCTGCCTAAACCCTTGGGGAAGGGAGACATGGTTGAACTAAAGTCTTGGGTTGCAAGACACAGGCCCGCGTACCCTGATGGGTACGTGCCAGCACACCTTTCCCAGATCAATTGCTGTATCTAATTCCTGCAGAATGCAGAACTGTATGGTTGACTTGCCGTGAATACTGGTTGCATGACATGAACACGAAAACTCAGTATATCCTCTCTTTTTCTGGGGGGGAAAGCATATCCTTGTGACTTTCAGGGAAGCTGTCTCCTCTGTGTACCTCCTGTTGTGTTGCAGGTCGGGGCAATGCGGAGCGGCTGAGTGCCCGTGGCACAGCACCTTAAACACAAGTGTTTCGGTCTGCACCGAGTTGTTTACTGTCATCCAAGCTGATGGGCAGTAACATGTTAAGACACAGTAATTCAATCACTTCTGAGCTTTTTGGTTGCACTCTAAGGCTCCCCAGGAAGTCCATCCGTTCTGGAAATGGGATGGATTTACCCAACTTTCGTTGGAAACGTTGAGAATTGTTTGAGATACATTGGTCCTACAGCCCTACACTGAGTAGCTTGCCCGCGCTGGCAATTACAGAGCCGAAGCGGCCCCTGCGGGGAGTTTGTTTGGGTCCGGTTGGGCATGGTTTAGCCCTCATCTCACCTGTTAGTGTTAGGGGAAATTCCTTCTCTGCTCGGTTTGCTTTGCTGGCATGGAGGTGCGATCACCAGCATGGCTTGGGCCTTGCTGGGGAATTATTTCCAGCACTTGGGGAAGATACTGGTGGAACACCATGGGGCATGTTTCTGGAGGCTCAAATGATGGAGAACGTTCTTCCTCTGCTTAAAAAAACGACTTCTGGGAGGAAATGAAGATGCCTTTTTAAAATTAGCTATTGGCCAAGAATTGGAGAGAGCAGAGGAGAGGCCAGCCCCAGTTGTGCCTGCTGTGCTTTGGGGGCTGTAAGGAGGATGATCCCATAAATTGCCTATATGCTGACTGCTTCTTCTGAAAAGGGACGTGGGGATGGCAGCAAATGTCCCAAAAGCCTAATCCCCCTGACAAGACCCAGTGATTGTTAGAAGGACAGTGCCGGAGCATCCCATGTGAGAACCACCTTGGTAAGTCAGCACCCCAAGGTGTTTAGTTTGCAGAAGTTTAAGATACGAGGTTTTGAGAGCAAAATCTACCTAGAATTATGTAAAATATGTACATCTGTAAGAAACGTCTCCCCGACTCTCATCCTGCAGTGTCCTATTTGACGGATTCACGCTGCTTCTCCAAAAGCATCTGGAGTTGGTGGCTGTAGAAACGAGATTAGTCCGTGAACTATTAGTTTGATCTGGAGAGGACTTTTGTTATTTTTTCCTGATATAGCTGTGAAAATGGGGTGACACTATGGGATGGACACCAAAAGGTACATCAGTTTAGCGATGGGTGGTGAAAGTAGGTAGAAATGGGTTGGCAAAGCGGTTTTCAGTGCCAGCTCTGCCTGTGGTGTGCTCTGTGCCAGCAGGATCATTCTTTCTCCATCCTTAACCTCTGTCTCAAAAATCTCATGGAGAAGAAGCCAGAGGCAAATAAATGACACCTGATTATTTCTCTGTGTTGCTAAGCAGATGCTGCTCTCATGTATTTACTCAACACACCTCCAGAAGTCATCAAGCAGTTTTGGAGAGCGAAGATGCTGCTCTCCGTGCATCTTCAAGAGGATGCAGGGTCCAGAGATGTTTGTGCAGTTCTCCAAGAGGGAGGTGTGTTAAATCATGACATGTTCCTGATCCGGGGGGGTCAGTGGTTGGAGTCGAGAGCTGAGAGTGCGGTTGGGGGCCATAATGCACGATGGATGGTGCAAATCCGTATTTCTCCAGTGCTGCGGCATCATCTCAAAAGTTGCAGGGAATAGAATCATAGAATGATTAAGGTTGGAAAAGCCCTCTGAGATCATCTAGTCCAAATGTCAACCTAAAACACCTTGCCTACTAAACCATGTCCTAGAGTGTCACATCCACATGTTTTTTGAACACCTCCAGGGATGGGGACTCCACCACCTCCCTGGGCAGCCGGTTCCAATGCCTCACCACTCTTTCAGGAAAGACATTTTCCCTAATACCCAATCTAAACCTCCCCTGGCACAACTTGAGGCCATTAACCCTCGTCCTATCACTGGTTACTTGGGAGAAGAGACCAACACCCTCCTCACCACTGTCTCCTTTCAGGAAGTTCCAGAGGGCGATCAGGTCTCCCCGCAGCCTCCTCTTCTCCAGGCTGAACAACGCCACTTCCCTCAGCCGCTCCTCGTAAGACTTGTTCTCCAACAAGTTTCCGAGAACAAGAGGAGGTGCAGAAAGCTGTTAACGTAGGCTTCTACCATTGATAATTGCTGAGCGCTCTGACGGGGGGAAGCTTTAATCGAAGTTATCATATATTGTGAGCAGACAGGGATGTTTGGGGTGTTTTTTTAAAGACCTCAGCAAAGGCTCTCTTCTCTCCTCCGTCCATTTATTTTTTCCACTGGATGGTACCTTCGTTTTAGCAGAGAGAAGGGGTCCAAGAGGTGGGATCCTGGCCTCCCGCAGACCAGTTTGGAGCACAGACTGGACTGGTGCTGCAGTCAAGATGCTGCTCTTCCAAGCTGGAGGGCAGCCTGCAAGGACCAGGCTGCAATATCCCAATTTTTGGGGGGGTTTAAGCACAGCTTTGTAAGTTATTTAGCTTGTTCGGATGATGCTCTGGTGGGATTTTGCCTCCTCTGCTCCCAGTGGCAATTGCTCCGGGATCTCCTTGCACGTTGGTGAGGGATTGTGAGCATCGTAACCCTACGGGCAGAGGTTGGGGCACCAGGAGTTAATTTCATTTTATCAAGATGATAAAATAACCCTCCGCCTCCCCAGCTTTTGATGCGTTAATCTGAAAAAGGAGTCGAAATGTGACTAATGTCCTTAAAGTTCCTGTCAGTTTTTTTCTTCCCAAATTCATTTGACATGAAAGTGAGAAGTAAACAGAAAGCCTGTGTTTAAGCAGATAACTTGGAAAGCCTTTTCCATCACATTTAAAAACGGCCGTGTCATGGATTCTGCGAATTGGCGGGTTCTATTTTGTTTTATTTTATTTTGTCTGTGTGGTAAATTTTCTTTTAATAATCTCGACGTGGTTTTACGAGGTTTAGGGCTAAGATTTTTTTTGAAGGGATGTTAAACCATTCTCCAAAATGACATCTCATTAAAGTGAAATTCATCTGCCGGGATTGGAGACATTACAGGCAGGAGGAAACTGTGTCTCCCATTTGAAAATACATATTTTTTTTTTTTCTATAGGAAGTACTTTTAATCTTTTTAATGAGGATGGTATGAGATACACAACCCCGTATTGTTTCTGAGAAGCCCTGACATCTGGCCTAACATAATCCAGTTTCTGTTAGGGACCAGTTTAGAGGCTTTAAAAAACAATGTCGCCTCTTTTGGGCAAAGCTCGGGATTAATCTTTCATACGCTTAGCGCTCCCCCCTTGCAGAAAGGCAGACACTTTATAACACTCAGTCTTCCCTTTTTTCTTTTTTTTTCTTTTTATTTCTTTTTTCTATTTCTTCTTTCCCCTCTTTCCCCCTCTTTCTCTTTTCTCTTCTTTTTCCTCTTTCATTTTTCTTTTTTTCCTATTTTTCATGTTTTCTTTTTCTTTTTCCTTTTCCCCTTTTCTATTTTTCCTTTTTCCCTTTTTTCCTTTTCTTCCTTTTTGCCTTTTCCCCTTTGTCCCCTTTCCCCTTTTTCCCTCTTTTCCTTTTTTCCTTTTCCCCTTTTATCTTTTTTCCCTTTTTACCTCTTATTCTTTTTTCCCTTTTTTCCTTTTTCCCTTTTTCCCTTTTTCCCTTTTTCCTCTTTTCCCTTTTTTTCCCTTTCCCCCTTATTTNTTTTCCCTTTTTTTCCCTTTCCCCCTTATTTTTCCTCTTTTCCTTTTTCCCCCTTTTTCTTTTTGCCTTGTTTCTTTTTTCCCTTTTTTCCCT
>VZTL01038634.1:3649-15010 GCA_013400535.1 Scopus umbretta
TCAATATGGTCTGATAGAGGAACAGTTTCTAACATGTCACAAACAGGGGGATATTTTGTTGTCTTTTATTACCCTGCAAGCAGAGGAAAAGAAAAAGATTGTTGGTTAGGGGTCCTTCCTCTGATTCTTGGGATTGTTATTTTTGAGTCCTTGGAATGGTGTGAAAACCCTGTATCTTTAAGAATTGCTACAGAGTTGTCAGGTGTGATAATGGGTTATGTATGAGGTGAGACCCACTTCAGTCTCTGAGTTGTTGTGTAATATGGAAGCAAAGGCCAAACAAAGTCCAAAAATAGTCCAGAACAGCAGCAGCTGCCAGAGGCATTAAAGAAGAAACAAACATACAGCTTTTTCATTGTGCTTAAGACCAGAGAAGATCACTGTGATTACCTAGGCTGACCTCTTGCGTTACACAGGCCGTAGAACATTGCTCGGTGATTGCTATAGTTAGGATAGGTTTGTTTGTTTTTAATTGAATTGACACCCAACTTGAGAAGGACATCCATCTTTGAAGTCTGGAGTGATAAAGAGCCTGCAGTGGTTAATCAATGGCAGTGAATTGTATCCTTATCTGTCTGAATTAGGCTGATTTCAGCTTCTAGTTACGTATTTGATGAGACGCAAAGTCTTACTGCTGTCCCACATCTCGCCATGTAGGCTTTTAAGGACCAGGATAGCTACCAATAGGTGACATGTTGAATATATTTGTTTTCTCTCTTCAGGATACATTTTGAGTCCTCAAGTCGCTCTTGTTGCTCTCAAAATTATTTGTGCTTGTCAGCATTTACTGTCTCGCTAAACTGTGTATCCCAAAGCAGACTGTTAGAATACTTGGTTCCAGACCTGTTCTGGACTAAGAAGCAGTGCTTGTGTGACTGAGTCAAAGCATGGCTCTCAAATGGCAATTGCCTGCTCAAAGCTAGTTCTAGCTCAGAAATAAACTGGATTAATCCCTATAGTGTCCACATTGTTGTGTAAAGTTAATTTTCATGTTGGAATAGCATGCCTTATTAAGGCTTACCAAAATTCTAGGATAATATGTCAACATTATGTCAGAGATGTCAAAGGTTTGTGTGTTTTAGGTTTGGTTGACATGAATTAGAATTCCATTGATTTCAGTACTGATAGCCAAATTAATTATTTCGAATTTCTTTTGTTGAAGATGTTTGTTGTTGTTTCCCCTGTTAAGTTTATTCTTGCATGTGCTTGATCACAGTTTTGCGTTTTCCCCACTTTGTGATGATATTTGAAAAGCCTAACAAAAAGTAGAATAGGAAGGGTTCACCTTGCTTGTTTTAGGTACTTGGGAGTGTACCCATTCTCATACTGCAAACTGTTTCTCTTGCATTCTCAGCGGTCTGTGCATTCCCCCCCATGCTTTCTGCTCACTTTCACCAGAGACAAATCGGTAAAGGAGACAAATGAGGTTAACACCTACCTAAGATAAATGCAGACAAATAATCTCTATTGCTTACTTTCAGTGGAGCCACCGAGAGGATGAGGTATTATTACACACACAGTAGATCAAATATCAGTTGTGGCTTTCACTTACATGTCCTGTTCCCTCTTCAAAAGTCCTGTTGTTTTTTTGTTTTTTTTTCTGGTGCAGAATACTATTTCAGTTGAGATCCATGCAAGCTCCAGTGCCTAAAATCTGAAAAACTCAGTTTCAAAATGATTCATCAGCACTTTGAACATATTCCCTGACAGAAATAATGTATCTGCATGCTCAAAGATGTGAATTAAGAGCAGTTAAAATGGATAATACGGTTTCAGAAACAAACGTTAATTTCTGACTGCATAGTGAATTAAGGATAGTAATATCTACAAAAAAGATCACAAAACAGTTTTCAAATATAAATGCCCTTAGGATGAGTGAATAAACAAAATAAAGTTACTGCATTTAAATTCCCAAACTGGTATATTCCAGGAGTTGATTTCAAGAGCACTATTCATGTGTTACAGGTTATACAGAGAATATTCTACACAGTCAATCGATCCTGGTCTGGGAAGATCACTCTAACAGAGCTGAGGAAAAGCAACTTCTTGCAAGTATGTTGGTTTCTGCCTGAACAAGATACAAAATGCATCATACCTTTGTTCCTATAGCAGTATACTATATAGCGAGGGAGCTGTGCTTAGGTTGTAGTGAGATAGGCCAAATGCTAAGTACCAGGAGAGTGCCGGAGCTAGTAGAGGAGTTGTCTGAGTTGAGAGAAGATCAGGGACTGGAGTAGCAAAGAGTGCACTGACAGAAGGTCAAGGGGTGACTATGCACCTGCTCTGAAGCTGCATCAGACAGATTGGCTCTTGGCTCCTGATCTAGTGAAAGAGGAAGGGAAGCAAGATGCAGCAGTGTGCCTATGTTAAGCGGCTCGTTGAGCAGCCAAGAATAGCTGCTGGATTGCTTACAGTAAGTGGTGGGCAGGACAGCCAATTTCCTGACTCCCAACCAACAACAGCCCACTAACAGTTGGTCAGGCATGTTGTACTGTGCAATTGCAAGATCGTACATCTTGGGAGCTGATTTCTACTTCTGCAGTAGACTTCTTCAGAAAGGTTAATGAATGAAGCTTAGTTCTTGTTACAATGCATGTCACATATCCTTATATTGGGCAGAGGTTTCAGGATTTGCATCTCTGTTTTCTGTAGATTTTGCCCAAAAGAGCACCAGGTTAAAACTGTATAAGACTGCTCAACTCCAACTCCAGAAAGTCTTTAGGCTAAAAGGTTAAGGACTCAGCTAAAGCAGTGAGACTTCCCTACTGCATCCTGTTCTCCCTTCCAGATGCAGCGTGCTGTCTTCCTCAAAAGCCTCAAGCATGAATTCACGCTTCACCTCCTTTCAGACATATTCTGCCCCACGTCACATCAGCTAATGAAAAAATCAGTGCTCCCTTGGATTGTCTCATCCCAGTTCCTCCATAACCTCTGTTATAAACAAATCCTTCTAACTTACCCTCTATCTTTATTCACTCGTTTTCTCCCTTTATGCACTCTTCCCCTTTTTCTCCTTGCATATGTACGCTGCCTTTCATCTCCTGCAGCAGGGAAGTTCAGCTCTGGGACCATAATTTCACTTGGGCAGCTCTTTGCTGCATGTGTAAGTAGCGTATTTTGGTGTGAGCTATAGAAGAAAAAAAAAATTAGTTATTGAAAAACCTTCCCAAATTATTATCATCTGCAAAGAAAGGGAGGGACCCACCAAGAATCTGAAGAGGCTAGTGAGTGATTGACCAGAGGTTTTTAGACTTGAGTGTCAGCAAGTCAGAACAGTGCAGGTCTGGCAGTGTTATCCTGTTGTCCCTGCCTGAAACTTCACTGAACCTGGTGGATAGCAGGATGTGAGAGTTTTGTGAGACTCAGTTGGGTTCTTTGGATGTGGAGATGACTGAAAGTTGACATTGAACTATCAGTGCCTACATATAGCCCAGCATCTGTTTTTATGGTTATGGATGGAAGGCCCACTAAGCCTGCCTGCTTAGAGACACAACTCTCTGGGATAGCTCTTAGGCTGTGTTTCACCTCCTCCCTTCTGAGAGGCTGTGAGGGCAAGGGAGGACAGACCTATAGTTCACTTGAGTCTGTGAGCCTTTTCACATTCCTGCAGCCATAATTTATTAAACTGAAAATGCTGTCTGGTCTCCCGTGGCCTCAGCACTAGGAGAAAGGCAAGCAGGGATGTGGCACTGGTAAACATGCAATATCCTTTTGTCTGTGGGAAGGCGGAGTGGAGGAAAGGATAGAGTTAGGTGTGAAGTGGGAATGAAACAAGGGCATTGTCACTAGATGTTTTGCAACAAGACATGGTGACAGATGTCATGATTGGAAATCTGTCTAAGACTTCCAGTTAAACCAGACTAATTCCTGTCAGCGACAGCCTAGGAAAATCAGTATGATTGGTTTGATCTGTTTGGGATCCATCCCTCCTTCCACAGCCCAGGTATGAATCTGGAGCAAGACTTAATTTTGCTCTTTGGGACCCAGGCAAGGATGTGTGATGTGTAAAGTTAGATCAAGTTCTTGTGGAGAACTGTGGACTGCTGTTGTAAATGGCTCTAAGAGTGTGTTGCAGGTTGGAAATGTTCCACACATAATGGATCCTAGCTGAGACAGCAGTCTCATTGCCTCACTCTTCACTATAGCTGAAAATTAGCAGAAATTGTTCACAGGAGTGGCAAAAATATTGTGCAGATATATGCTAACTAGGATAGCCACATCAGATGCTAAGTGCCTGTTAAGGAATGCAGCAACAAAATCTCCTACAGGGGAGAAAGGCTGCATTTTGGATTAGCTCTCAGAGCTGTTTTCACCCAACTTCCACAGAGGTTGGAGGACTTCAGCTGCTGAACTGCCTCTTTGTCTAGGTTTAACTTCCCACTTTATTTGTACTCTTTCAGACTCTTGCTCTCTTGGAAGAAGAGGATGACATAAATCAGATCACAGATTATTTCTCCTATGAACACTTCTATGTTATATACTGTAAATTCTGGGAGCTGGACACTGATCATGATCTTTACATCAGCCAGAAGGATCTGGCTAGGTACAGTGATCAAGGTATGCTGCCTGCAAGCTGTGGTGGAATGAAGGGGATTGCTGAAAATAGCATGTTCCTACTAAAGAGTAAAGCCTAGCTTTAATTTGGTTAATTTGATGCCTCAAAAAAATTTAAATGGAGCCATCCATCTCTTACACAAATCCTAATTTACAGAGCCAGTTGTAGGGGCTTAGACACAGAGAAATGCAGTACACACTATTTTCTGTATGAGTAGCTAGAGAGGGATCTTCTGTTCACATGTGGGTCACTGCCAGAAGGACAAGCTAAAATAATGTCTTTAAACCTGCTTATTATTTACTAAGGGTTTTGCAGGAACTTGAAAGAAGGGACAAGAAGGACAAGCCCATGTGAACTTCAAAGGTTGCTGAAGTGCAGTCTTGTTGTGCATGAGAGAAATTTGAGAGTCCAGTGAAGCTTGGTGAATTTCAGTTTGCATGATGCACTCTGGAGAATATCTCTCGAGTTCAGCGTGGAACTTCTTTCCACAAGCTGAGCAGATGCTATGAGTTTTCAAAGGTTCAAGGACCATGGATAAGTTAATGGAATACAAATCCACAGAGGGCTAAAAAAAACCCAAAGTCATTTGTTCTGTATGCGTTGTTCTAGGTGGAGGCACTCAGGTCGGCTGTTTTTAGGATTATCCATGTTCTGAGAACATGATACGCCCATGTGTTTACCTGTTAGGACTCATGATGTAATGTTTTGGACAAGAGCTTGAGCTATTGACCAGCATGTTTAATCCTGAAGATAAAGTCTTCTTGGATTCTTCCGTGTGGTTGCTGCACTTTTTGGGAAAGTAGGTCTGGAACAGAGAATCATATCTGGGAAAATGGGATGGGAAACATGTGACTGGAGGTGGCAGGAAAGGTGAAGTATGTGGTAAGGTGTTGTAATGTATAGGGCTGCCGGGATCTGGAAGTGTGACAAGTTGTCAGGCATTGCTGGAGCTCTGGGGATGAGGACAGCATTTTTTAGGAGCCAAGATCTTAGTGGGCTGAAGCAAGAAAGAAGGAAAGGGGTGTGAGAATGACAATGCTGTAGGTATATGTGTGTGTCAGTGTGGTGTGGTGGCCCACGAGTTCTGAGTGCAGGTGTTTATGGGAAGGCCATGGGGGTTCTGGGCGAGTGTGGCAGTCACAGGGGTAGGAGCATTGATAATGGGACTGGATGGGGTGAGGATGGAGGAGTGCCTGACTTAGGATATGTGATATGGGAAACTTGGTCCCTGCTGGGAGGCTGGAGTGGGGGGATGGAGTATTTGTTGCAGAGGAGACTTGAGAGCACTGGGTGCTGGGGAGGGGTGCTATAGGCAGGGTGTAGGGGAGAAACTGTCAGTGCAGTGGTGCAGCAGCCTGTCAGCACGGTGCCAAGGGGATTTGAGGGGTGGTGCAGGTTGGGTCTGCCTGGCTGGTATGTCAGAAGTATGCCGGGAAGTGATGGAGAACGTGTAGAGGGAGCTAAGATGGGGGTCTAAAGGAAGTGTGTCAACAGTCCGGGAGCGTGAAATTGGCATGCAAATCCTGCTCAAGACTGGTACTTGCTGCTTGTCTGGTGTGTCTCTGCCATAACAATCTATCCCACACATTTCCTGGCTGGCAAAGCCCTCCCACTCACCTACAATGATCCTTGTTCTTCATTGTTCTTCCCTGCAGCAGGATTGCCACAGCTTGTGCTCTGCAAAGGAGTGTTTTGTCGGGATTTGATGTGTGATTTTTGGTTGATAACTGAATTTCTTTTGCAGCACACACTGAAATAGTCTCCTTCTATCAGCAGGATTTGCTTATGTGACAAATCCTGCTGCAGCAAAATAGGAGTACAACTGCCCATGTCCAAGAATCCAGATAACACACAGTTGCCATGTTTGTGGGGAAATACTGTGTTTGGGAGGATACAAAGGCAGACACACCAGGAGAATCATCTCTGTTTTTTACAAAATGCTGCTAAATAGAGACCAGTAAGGTGGTTATACAGGCAATGTAGATAGAGCATTCTTTTAGCAATGGGAAATGGCTTTGTATGGATTCAGCTTAAACAACGGATTGAAGTTATTCCTGTGACCTGTAGCTTCATTTTCTCTGTGTCTTCTTTGTTTCCAGCTTTATCAAATAGGATTATTGACCGAATATTCAGCGGCGCTGTGGTGAGGTGAGGAAATAGCATACTGTTTGGGGATAGAAGTGAAGGGAATTTCTATGAGGCTGCGTAGAAATGCAAGATACTTTCAAAAAGTCACGCTGTTCAGAATGTTTTCCAACATGGTGCTCCACTTGGAGCAGCTTGAAAATGGAGTGAGACTTCTGGGTACCTTAAGAAGGCAAATTAAAAAATCCCATAGGATGATCACCTTTGGACCTCCTTGTAGAACAAGCTGGGCGTAGCTGGAGGGAACATGCAAGTACTATGTGTTTGTGCCCCACAGTGGCACAGGGATAGCTGGAGAGCACTGCTTTAAAGTCTCTGAATAGTAAAACAGCCCAGCACTTGTTGTGGGAGGGGATGTGGTAGATGAGCCTCAGCTGTGCAGGGACAGAAAGGCAGCAAATGCTGTGCCTGTGGGGAAGCGCACAAGGACTGGTGCCTGGGGAGTGCAGGGAGTACAGGCTAAATCAGTGATGATGCCCCAGTTTCTCTCACCAGTGATTTGGGGCTTTTGAAAAACATGTTTGATAACGTTCTGAGTATTTAGGAGCTTGGTGGGTTTTTTGTGTGTTTTGTTTTGTTTTTTCTCTCATGTGTCTTCCAGAGGCCATGAAGTTCAAAAGGAAGGCCGCATGAGTTATGCTGATTTTGTGTGGCTTCTGATTTCAGAGGAAGACAAAAGGAGTGCTACAAGGTCTGACTGATTTCTGTGTCTCAGTAAAAGTATTGACGTGAGCAGATAAGATTATAGAAACTTCTGTGACCTACCACTTTCTACAAGAGATGGCAACTTGAGTTCCAGTGATTATTAGGAAGAAAGCAACTTACTGTCAACGTTTGGTCAGATCATTTGCATTTTTTGAGGAGAAACTGTGCAGAAGCAGAGTTTTCTTGTACTGTTAAATGTCTTGGTAGTCATCAATGCCTTTGGTTACCCCATGCCATGGAGCGCTGGCTCTGGGAGTAAACTCATGAGATGTTTGCAGCAGATAGGCATTTTCCCTTCATGCATGTAGCACGTGCATAAGAAGGGTTTGTAGAGAAACTTCACGGTGTCGCTTTGTAAAACCTGCCCATGGTCTGGTTTGTACAGCCAGTGGGAGACTGTTGTGCAGAGCTGAACTAGATCTGCATGCGATATTAGGACAAGGAACCTTATCAGTAAAAATTAGAAGAATTCATAAATCCAGGGTTGGACTGTCCAGAGGTGAAGGGATGATGTAGAGTATAACTGCCTGAAAGCATTGCCTTTGATATAAAGGAGTAGAGGAAATAAGTGCATACCATGCCTGCCTCATCATTCACCAGGGTCACTCAGGAATAGCTAGTGTCCTGGGTTCAGAGTTGGTTGCATTTGGCCAACGTTGGCTGCTGAATCAGACAGGGACACTCTAACCTACACAAGCCAGTTGAGTTGCAGCACTGCAGATGCTTGCTACAGCTACCAGGTGAAATAGATCATGAGCATGGCTGTGCTCACAAGCCATGTAGGAAGCTAACAGGAGGCACTCTTGAATGCTAGCCTGTGCCCTGATCCTTCCCAAAGGGTATTTTCATCCCTGCTTTTATGCCAGCCATTGGGCAGAAGAGCATTAGAGGATGGTGGAAGGGGAATGTGCATTGCTGCAATCTCCGCTGTATGGATTTCCTAGTGCAGTGCTGTGCTTTCACTAGTCCTGTCTCTTTTTTCTAGCATTGAGTACTGGTTTCGGTGCATGGACCTGGATGGAGATGGAGTGCTCTCCATGTATGAACTGGAGTACTTTTATGAGGAGCAGTGTGAGCGGATGGAAGTGATGGGCATAGAACCACTGCCATTTCATGACTTACTGTGTCAGATGCTTGATCTTGTTAAGCCAGAGAGGGAAGGTAAGTCCTGTTTAATGGGAGTTTCCATCCTCTTTGATCTATGGTGGACTGAGAAAGTAATATCACTGTGAAACACATCTATAGGTAGAGCCTTGTGTTAGAACCACAGGGCTGAAGTTACTGCACAAGGTAAAAGTCTGAACAGTGGCTGTTGTGCCACAATGTTATGTGTCAGGAGGTTTAAAATGCTAAAACAAGAGAATTGTTTTATTTTGAATTAACTTGCTGGAACTGGAGCAAAAGGTCTTGTACGTTCCAGCTGTGGGATGTGCTGACAGTCTAGATGATGAAACTGGACCGTCCCCATTCACACTCTTTTATATTTCACATGAATGTGAAAGACCTCCATATGTATGTGAGATTTAAGCCTAATAAATGTACCCATTTATTGAATGTTAAAATCTTCAACTGATTTGCAAAGATGTTTTGTAGTATTGTAGCATACTGGTCTTGTAATTAAAACTTTGATAAGACTGCAAGGAACAGGTCCAATCTCTCACTAAGAACTCAGCACAATACTGTGGGGTCTTTTTCTGCAGGAAGAGTAACCCTGCGAGACCTGAAGAGGTGCAGAATGGCTCATGTATTCTACAACACCTTCTTTAATTTAGAGAAATATCTGGACAACGAACAGAGGGATCCCTTTGCAGTGCAAAAGGTATAAATCACTTAAATGAATTCTAAATATAGGCCTTCTCAAACCTATCTTTGGAATGCAACTGGATGTAGGGAAAATCCAGCTGAATGTAAGGAAACCTTTTTCACAAGTAGGGTGGTGAAACATTGGAACGGGTTGCCCAGAGAGGTTGTGCAGCTTCTTTTCTTGGAGGTTTTCAAGATGTGGATAGACAAAGCCTTGAGCCCTGTCATCTGACCTCATAGCAAACCCTGATTTGAGCAGAGGCTGGGAGTAGAGACCTCCTGGGTCTCTTCCAATAGTGCTATTCTATGATTTGGTTGCCATCACTGATCCTACTACACCAGCATTGGCAGTGCATTGTGTGATTCTTGAGAGAATGACCAGAGCCTGCTGAGTAGTACCGATTCAGGAGGCTGAAAGAGCTCAGTTTCACTAGAGGGGAACCTGGTTCGCTCAGTTTAGAAAGGAGCTGTGAGATTCAAAACTTGAGATCCCATTTGTCTCTTCCTGTCTCCTACACAGCTGCAGTCAGAAATAAGTAGGCTATGTGTGAAGATTTGCTAAACATCCAGGTTGGAGTCTGATCCTTAAAACAGCACTAGCAATTTTCCCATAACCTAAACAGAAACTAAGAGACAGACCTTTACAGCACAGGGGCTGAGGCAGATGAGATGCCAGCTCTGTGATCAGGCCACACATGTGGCAGACTAGATGGAAGGTTTGGATATTGCAGATTGTGCCTGGTTATCAGCCTGGCTCCACTGTCATTCACCATCCTCTCTTCCCAAGCAGAGAAAATACAGGAGGAGATTGTGGCTTTTGTATTTTGCAGTTGTTGCTTACCACTAACTGCAGGATGTTCAGATACTTGAGTTTTGTCAGCTGTTGGTGTAAAGTCCCTCACCTCTGGCTCCCCTTGCACATCCCGTGAAACCAGATGTGTCTACAGCTTAAAGACTATCTCCCAAAAGCCTCTTAGGTGGTCAAAGTACAGTAAAGTGGTGGGCATGCCAAAACCAACTCTGGTTCCCTCCCAGCTGTTCCCATGTAACTTGTAAGAGGAACTTTGTTGTTCTGTGATTCAAGGCCTAAACGTATCCCAATCCAGAATCACCCTACTTTTGTTTGTTTGTTTACACTGGATGATTATAAGGGTAGTCCAGTGGGCCCAGAGGGGATAACGTTTTTTCCCTGTCTTAGAGTAAATGGCAGAGGGACAAATGCTTGTAAGGATGTTATTCTGTAACCTTCTCTCAAACTTGCCCAAACTTAGCAAACTGTGACGAGTTTCTCAAAAGATCAGTTACAATTAATATTTAATTAAAGATTTTAAATGATTACATTCTTTAACCAATTGCAGAGTGCACCGATGCAGGGCTTGCTGAGCTAGAGCAAAGAAAATATGCAGTTATTAATGTTCAGCATTTCTGAAATGAAGCAGGCTCAGTTTGCTGGCAGTTCAGGTCACATGCTGAGCATTATAGACTAAGGGATGTATTTTTTTCATAGTCATTTATGTGCAGATGTTAAAATAGTGTAAGATAATTATGAATCTTTGAGTTAAGGCAATTTTTGACTAGCTGTTTCTATACAGTTGCTTACTATTCCTAGAATTGCTGTTTCACATGTTTAGACCTATAGTAAACAGCTGTAGAGGGGTATGGACATAGTGTGCTTGACTGTCTGATCTCTTTAGGACATTGAAAATGATGGCCCTGAACCTTCTGACTGGGACAGATATGCTGCTGAAGAGTATGAGATTCTTGTGGCTGAGGAGTCTGGGAATGAGCAGTTACAAGAAGGGTAAGCATAGGCATTGCACTGCCCTGGGGACACACCATTTGGCTCCAGCTGAGGTTTAGTAGGAGTGTGTGGATGCCACTTGTAACAGAGGTAGTGGATTAGTGGACTTATCATTTGGACTCAACACTGGCGCATGTGAAACCTGAAACAGTTGCTCCAAAGGCAGTATTGGTGTATTTGTCTCAATGGGCTTCTTTGTGGGCAGCCAGTTGAATGAGTTACACACATGGCAGTAATGAAAATAGCTGGGAAAAAGGGCAAAGCCGCTTTCTTTTGGCAACCATACAGAAAAAGAGATCAAAGCTTTTGCTAGTCCTGGCCATGTATTGACCATGTCACATTATCATAGATT
>VZTL01038634.1:15788-26581 GCA_013400535.1 Scopus umbretta
AACGAATGGGCTTAGTATCATGACGTGTTAACCAAATTCCTGCCAAAGACATAAAACCACTGGCCTTCACCAAGGTGGACGGGCCACCTTACTTAACCCAGAAAAGGAACATGTATAATTTTATATATGTTCAATAAATAACCCTGTCCGTAGCTTCTCTGCATGGACGTTTTCTAAAACCAGTCAGTGTCTGGCTGTCTGGCTGCAGGGTTGCCCATGAGAGAGCATTGCTCCTGGAAGAGGAATCTCATCAAGACACAGTGGATACTCAGAGTGACTTCAAGAATGCTGTGACTCTATTGAGAGCTACAATCACCAAAAATAAAATAAGAGAAAGGTGTCCTTTTGCTCAAGACAACAACAAAGCATCATGTTTCACTGGAAGCTTAAGTTGATCTGAACACTTTTTTCAACCATGCTCTGCTTTATATATCTGTGTATGAGATTCAATGAAGAGAGTGTTTCCTGGTGAATGTGTACACACATTGTTGTTTGAAGGCAGAACCAATAGTTGAATCTGATCAACACAAGCTCTTAATGAAAATATATACATTGGTTTTGCAGAAATCCTTTCTTGCAGTCCAGGCTATGGCGTGCCTGGCAGAAGTGGGCACTGCTTTGTTCACTGTTCTAGAAACCAGTTTCAGCCAGCTGATGTACACGGAAGCCACAATTGCCTTCATGGAAAGAGATCTTTCTCCATAGGAAGGGAAATAAGGAGGAAGAGGTCATCTTTTATCAGCTGCTGATAGGAAAGAATCCCCTTCACCTGACCAACAAGGAACAAGGGCAATCCTGCTCAGGGGTGGATAGGTGGAACAAAGACACAGGATCAGATGATGTAGATTTAGGCAGCTTAGACCATTTTTCTTGTCTCCCTCAAGTGGCTGATGGCTCAGTTGCTCACTTTCATGAACCCAGGAGCATAAGGAAGGGAAAGGGGGAAGAAGTATGTTGCTGAGCTACCCAGTGACAAAATGTGTGTTTGCCAGAAGGAAAGACAAAGAATTTCCTGGAGTAATTTGCCTTCTCTGAACAAGCCGGAGTTGCCATGGTTGAGTCTCGAGGAATGGGCGTTTAATCTACATGAGCCCGTATGTGTATTTATGGGACTCTGAAGTTTTGAAACTCGCCTGGAAGGAGAGAAGGTGATTACTTTTAGTGCTAATCTTGAAGAAAAGCTGTCCCTTGGATGCTTCCTAGCCATAAAGGTGGAAAGCATTTTTCCAAGATGGAAAAGCAGACACTGTTGAACCTTAAGGAGCAAAAGAGTGAAGTGGAAAAAGGACAATGGGAAGCCCTTTTTGAAAAAGACATGAGAAGGTTTAGTCCAGAAGGAAAAGGCACCAGAAAAAAAAAATTATAATGGAGCTCCAAGTGCTTGTGAATGTGCAAGATAAACAATACAGGAAAAAAGTCATATTCCACCTATAGGAAAAACAGGAAGAAAGCTAACAGAAATTGGCAAAATTGAAGGAAAAGGGGACACAACAGGAACATTCCTAAGAGCATTCAAATGGAAATAGAAAGTTTTCCTCAGCTGCATCATCTTCAACCAAGGAGACATTGGAGAAACCAAGGCATGCACAAACATGCACAGTCCATTCCCAGGTGGGGAATGCAGGGGAGACAGGGCCATGCAGACTCCCAACAGGTACTGCTTAAGTAAAAAGTGTGCATATTGCATACTTTTTGGTATCCTTGCATGCATGATCAGAACAGTTATTGGTGTAGGATCCAGACCATTGTTTCTCTTCTCCCACTTATGCAAGGATCCAGAAGGTAGCAGAATTACTAAGCAGGTATTTTCCTTTATGGAAGAGAAGATGAAAATGTTGTCCAGGAAAATATCTATGCTGTTTGTCTCTTCTTCACATAGGGATCACCAGACTATAGCATAGAATCCTCCCCACAGCAGGACATACGTACTGACAGGCTCTCAAGGATTTGCTGTTCCTGCATATGGGTTAGTGAAGGGCAAAACAGCACAAGAAGTGGCAGGCAATTCTTTCTTGGCACCATTTGTGCTGGGGTTTCAAAGGTGTTAACCTTTTTGCAGCATAGTTTATCACTGAACCAAACTAGAGCTATTCCTATGCTTGCCATTGGAACACCTGCTGCAACATTTCCTTCATAAGCAGCATTGCTTTCAGAACAAAAGGAAGAATTTTAATTTCTTGTGAGCCCTGAGAAACTTAACCTGTGTTAACCTGTGCTGAGACTGGAAGGAAAACATCTTAAAAACATCATTTCTCAGGAATAAAAATGGGATGAGAGCCCCAAAGTGATATCCTTTGCGGCAGAGCACAGAACCCAACCAGCCCTAATAGTGCAGCTTGCTGGAGCTGAGAATTCACAGCTAAACCTCCCCAGGGCATAAATGCTAAGACCTGGATATTAAAGTTCAAGTGAGAGAGGAACATGACAGCATGGCCACAGTTGTTCTTCAGTGGATGTCAAAACATATCCTAAGCCAGAAGACAACTTTGGAAACCAGGTGTTCTGAGCAAGCCAAATCTCCTCTAGGGCCTGGGTGTGTGGCTGGAAGACTTTATTTCTACACTGAACTATTAAGGCTACTGTGAGCTACTGACAATTATTACTGAAACGGGATTTGAGTTTTATAATGCTGAACACCAGTGAAAAGTTGTTTTGGAACTTACAAATGAGGATGGATGGGAGCACAGTCATGTCAGCTGTCAGAATACTGATTAATACAAGACTGTTTTCAATGCCTTAATAAATATCCTCCTTGAGATTAACATCTTGTGTGCTGCTGTATATTAGCCAGATGCTTTAGTAGCCACTGGAATAACTTACCTGAAAATGCTCTCACCAAAATATGGCTTTTAAAGACATACCTTTTATCTTTGCAGATCATTCGAAGAAGACTATGAAACAGATGAATTATCTCCCCCTGAAACTGGAGACAAGTCAGACAAACTAGTTATCTCCGATCTCTCAGCGTAGAGAAATGGAAGACATTTAATCAATATCTTTTGAACTGGACAGCATTCAGTCCCAAGACACTTAGGGATTTTTCTTAAATCCATCATTGGAGCAATGTGCTTTATTTTGTACACTGTAACTTGAGAACCTTTTTTCTCTTCCTGTGTAATTGCAATAAGGTAATTTCTATAAAAAGGCTTTTTACAATGTGTTATCATGCACGCTCATTAAAAATGGTGATTGCACCTTGTTTCATTTATATATAAATACTGATATGTCCCCAGATGTGCAATAAATGCCAGCATCTAATGATTAACTGTAACAATTGCATGCAACATCTACAGTGGTTGTTTCTCAGTCAGTTCAGTCCTGTGCCGTTCTGTCCCCTTGACTTTATACCACGAGTGACAAAGGAGCTGCCAAATTAACTTAATTTAAATGACTACAAATCTTCTAAAATGCAAGTTACAGTGAAGTTCTCTTTTTTCCTTAGTGTCCTGGAAACCAAGGCAACATGCCTGCACATGGGGCATGTCCCCTTTTGTGCTTTAAACCAAAACCTCGTACAGTTGATACTGGACATATTTTACTTGTATGAATCTATGGACAGTTAAAATACCACGTGATGTAACGTTTCTCTAAGAATTTGAGATATAGTTAACATTTCTACATATTCTCCTGTGTGTAAGAAGACCTTCCTCAGGCTAGCGTTTTGTCTCTGTAAAAGTATTTTCTAGCATATTTACAAAAAAAGATATATGCTGTTCAGCTGGTGTGTTGAAACTGCTGTGTCTTGTGTGCACCAGTTCTATCCGTTCCCTGTGTTATTCCCCTCTATTATATTGCTAACCTGTAGCCTTCTCCAAGAGACTAAGCTGAGATAATGAAGAAAAACCCCAACCCTAACCTAGTGTGCTAAATTTCTGTACTAGAGGAATCCTTTAACTGGTAAAGGAATTAGTCTGTAATACAGCCAAAAATTTATTTTCCACCCATGAAGTAGGCCCCGGTCTCGGAGAGGAAACACTGTAACTAATAAATTCTTGCTTTAAGTGCAAAATTCAGCTGACTTTCCCCATAGAATCGCAGCTGTTGGTTCTAGTAATAGCACATGCTCTGCTGCTAGAGCTGTTCCTTCTTGCCTAGTAGCTGTCTGTGATTCAGCACAGAGGTGATTATAACATATTCTTACCAGTCTGCAATTTTAGCCATTGTAGATACACAAATAGGTCTGGTACTTACCTTCTCCAGCTTGGGACAGGTTTCAGCTGTTATATTTTAACTATTATAATTGTGCCCAAATATGTAATGCTTGGTTGGCAAGTTTACACTGTATTTCCTCTTACCTCACTGTAAGAATATCAAACCATGCCTTCTCAGAACATCCCTGCATGAATTCCTGTCAGAATACCCGAGAGACAACTGCCAATGCCAGGATCAGATCTCTAAGCAGGCACCTCCTTGGCTGCACTAAAGGCAGAACCCACTGAGTTATTAGATAACTCGTATATACACACACACTGTTAGCCTGGTGTATTTTGTACAATAGATGCAAGCACAGTGGAATATTAATCCCTAGATGATACCTTTAAGTGCTACTGTTAATAACCAAGTAAGTAATTGGCTGATCACTACAATGCAGCTTCAACTTTTCCAGGAGCCTTAGAAGCATAACGCCTGCCTCCCGATGCCCAGGTTGGATATACTGCTGCCTTGTTGAGGTTAGTAACTCTCTCCTCATGATGCAAATCTGAAAGAGAGGAAGCTTTCAGTTACACTGGCCTTGGAGGTCTGTTCTCTTTTTCTTGAACAAAGCTGCTATTTTATCTAGATGCATATACACACACACACACACCCCCCCGCCCCAGGATCCTGGATTTGATATCTGGGGAACTTCTGGATGCCCAGGTTATTAGCAAAGGCATTGCCAGGTAACTTCCATTCCATAATAAAAGATGTAAGCAGGGAGCACTTTAACCAAACCAGGATAAGCCTATCTGAATGCAAAAAGGACACAAGAGCCACTCTGTTCAACACCAGGGTATTTGAACTGCATCTGCATCAACACGATAACCCTGCAGGGAAAAGATTTACTGGGGATGATTCCACAAAGGCCCAGATGCAGAAGAAATTAGGAAATGATTGCAGAAATGAACATGAACAGGATGGAAGTTGCACAACTGCTAATTGTAACCAGCTCTGTCCACTTTTTACCCAAAAGAACCTAGGCAAAGCAGTTCACCTCCTTTCTTCGTTATCTAGGTCCAGAGTGGTCTTTTAGTCTGATAAAACTTGACATCTCTCCAGAGACAAAGATTCCTCAAAGGAACAAGAAGACTCTGACCCCATTCTAGGCTGAAATCGAACCTTTGTATTACTTCAGCATTGCTAGCTTTTAACTCCATAAGCAGCAGTACTGGAATGTCCAGTTTGCTAATTATGTAAAGTCTTATTCCAGAATAACTTGGATTTAACCTGGGATAGGCCTGGCATCTCCAAGAAAAGCACCTTTCCTAGTGCTGTACAGAATACTACAGTAATTCAGGTTGGAAGGGACCTGTGTAGGTCTCTATTCCACCTCCTCACTCAAAGGCAGGCCAGCTTCAAAGTTAGAGGAAGTTTCTTGGGGCCTCATCCAGCTGAGTTTTGAAAAATCTCCATAGATGGTGATTCTACAACCTTTTTACATACTACATTTCCTCCTCCTCCTCCCTATGGGAGTGCAGAGCAACATCCTTTTCCAGAAAGGATGTATTCCTGGGAATGCACAATTTCTTTTTCACATAAGGAAGGAGTTAGATGAAGGACTCAAAGACTCACCAGCTGAGCAAGTGACACCCTGTTCTCAAGCACCAGAGGTGTTGGGATACAGACGCAGCCCACGATGACTGTGAAGAACTGGTACTGCAGCAACCCTTGGTGCATCGCTCCCTTGGTTTGGCATTTCGGTTCTTGCTAGGTCATACCGTCAGCCTACTTCTGCTGTTCCTGCTCTCTCTGTTCACCCACTGCTTCACGATCTTTCAGCTTTCTCTTCACATCCCTTTTGCAGAGGGGCTTTAACTCAACCCATCAAATCGATTCAGACACCCATCTTACACCACACCAGTCTGCCTGAACTGGTGCCTTTTTTTTTTAAGAAGTCAGTATCCTGAGTCTGGTAGAAATCACCAGTTACCTTTCCAAGGTTTAGCTTCACTAAATTGAGAAAGAAGCTTGTAGCTGCTTTCCTGAGCCCTTTGGCCCCCAAAACCAAGGCCCTCTTTGTTTAAAAAAAACAAAACAAACAAAACAAAACAAAAAAAAAACAGAGGTTCGCTGCTGCTATGACAAAGTAGAGTGATTCCAAACCCAGTTCCTGCTTTCTAGTAGGTCAACGCAAGCAGCTAATCAAAGAAGGAGGAAAAAAAACCAAACAACTTACAGCAAATGTTTTGCCTTACATGTGAATATAAGGACAAGCTACAGAAGCCACTGCTAGCACAGTATCAGTGCAAAATTTGCAGTAATTTATATTATTTACTCCAGGAGTAGAAATCCATTTTCACTAACACATTTGAAAAGGCTCATAATTCAGCAGCCACAAATTAATTAGTAAAAGAGGTATTCTACACCCCAGTTGTGACTTAGCCCTGTCCACAGCTTCTCTGGATGGACTGTTTCTAAATCTGCAGTATATAAGCAAGGTAAATTTGGGAACTCCTGTCCTACTACTTTGCTTTTCTTTCTGGGATAGTCAAAATGTAAGAAGACGAGCACGTTCATGAATACAGACACCAGAACCTGCCCAGCTGCAACACACACCAGCTTCAGCAGTCAGTAAGCTCTCTAGAATGAAGGAACCCAAGAATCACAGCACAGAAAACTTCTAGGTGTCCACTTCACTCTGGCTTTGCCTCCCATCTCCAACTGTCAATGCCACTTTAGATGTTGCATACCTTTAAAGATGGAGCATGCACTTTTTCATTGTAAATCCAGCTCAGGCTGAAGTCTATTATGAGCTGGATTCCTTTTTCCTTATGAGTAGTCAGAAAAGTAAGTAAAATTCAGTTTGCATGATAAAAAAAAAAAAAACCAAAACCACATTTATTTGTTCTCTGTAGTCTGCTTTTGTCTAGCAAAATTAAGTCCTGTGTCCTTACCAAACCCTTGCTTTTTATTTTTTATATTCACAAATACTCTCTCTCTGCAGTACTAAGATTGGAGATATGGCTCGATACAACCACATGCAATTACTGCTGGAATTATACTGGCTTGATTCTTTCTCCCCCCTTCTAAAATCTCAGTAGTCACTGCTACATTAGTTTTCATCAGCAAAACCCCGGCACTGACATAGTTCCCCTTCTGCCGGTCTGCCACCAAGCGGCAGTGTTGCAAAACAGACATGGACAGCAAAAAAAAAGAAATTGCAGTCAGTCTCAGGTTTACAGAAAACATTGCGGAAAACCTTCCTGCTCTCCTGAACTAAGGATTTAAGAAAGCTGGCTCGAGATACTCTAACCAAGGTACTGTGCTTAGTTTCTGAAACAAAATATGCCTGAAAGGCCAAAAAAAAAAAAAAAAAAAAGAGGGACTGAAGTGTTATTTTAATGGTATGTATACTTGGTGTACGGTGTTTCTGTATCACAGCATCTTAGGTCTATGCAATCAAAACTGACCCTCAATCAAAAGCATGAGCTACTGTAAGAAAAACATGTAAACAGCGCTTACCCTTTTGTTCTAATCTTTTCTCTGTATCACTGGGTGATGGTCTTAGAAACTGAGTATTTAATAATAAAGGTTCTCATACTTTGTAAAAGTAGTTTGGAGACATTTTGTGCTGGCATGGTTTTATCTTTGTATTTTTACTTTGTATTTTCTTCTTTTTTGGCAAATAAAGGACTTTTGAATTTAAAGTGAAACCTGTCTTGTAAGTAGCAGGGTAGAACGTTACTATTCACTTCATCTCCAGCTGCTGTCCCAAAAATCATCTTCCCTGCTGCTGCTAAGCTCACACCATCCAGTTACCTGTCAGCAAGCTTGCCAAGGCCAAAATTCCAGGCTTTCTTCTCAAAAATACTGGGGAAGAGAAGCAAGCCTACCACTTACCTTTCCTCACATCTTCATCCCTCAACATGGAACACTATCTGTGTGCAAAAAAAGTAATGCCTTTTTTGATATCATTATATGCAAATGCTCAAGCAGAATTGCTGCATTTTCTTATTACTTCATCTGTGAGACTGACAGGTCAGTGTTCCCCTGTGTGCCTAAATCTGTATGTAGCACAGTCACTTTTTGGTGGGGACCTCTGGGTTTCTTTAAAATACCAGAGGCACTTCCATTTGAAAAATTAAATAGTTAAGACCAGACAAACAAGATGTGCTTGTGATGTTATCAGTACTACTTTAAATAGCATTATATACCTTTCAGAGTGAATTTCATTGGTCGTGCCACATACCTGGAATGATGCTAACAAAAGCTTCTCTTTTTTGTCATTTCACTTCTCAGAAGGTTAGTTAGCAATCAAAAGCTTATTTATAAACATGATTTGTATTAAAATTAAATACATAAAAAATATCTGGGTGTGTGTGCTTCTTGCATACAGTAGAAAGATACTTTTATTCTGGATCACGCCAGAATCTTTGCACGATTCATGTGCCACATCTGCATGATCTTTTTCTTGAAAGTCTATCAAGAGTTGCATTGAACAAGCAGCTCCTTGAGGTGCCAGAAGAACCTGCCTTAGAAAGCAGGCTTTTCAGGTTTTATTTCAGGCTGCTGATACATTGTACCTCTACAGATTTTTTTCTGAGGATACAAAATTTTACTGTGCTTGGAGGGGGGGGCAGCCTCTAAGATGGTAACGATGACACAAATGGAAGCAACTGCACAAGAAGACATCCATTACCTGCCTCCTTGGTTTGTGATAATGTTTTAAAAATCATATGCACGTACAGAAACATCTGCAGGGAGTTCACAGAAACAGAAGAGTCTGTTGCGACCCCATTGTTCACAGGCACTGTACCGTAGGGTTAGGTTGAGCCAGAGAGCAAGAACATCACCTGCATAAATGAACTGCTAGAAGAGCAGCAAGGTCAACGCAGTCCAAGTGCTCATTCCAGTTTTGTTTCCCTGTCCCCCCCTCCCTCCAGGATTTAATCCCAACTCATGACTTCACTGATGTATGATACATGGAAAGAGCCTTTCTACTGAAAATGAAAGTTTAGATGTTGGACTAGATGATCTCAGAGGTCTCTTCCAACCTTAACAATTCTATGATTCTATGTCTTCTCTTTCTTGAAGGAGCATCTTCCACATGTTCAGATCTGGATGGTCAAAAGCACTAGACATCTATCCCTTCCAGAAGGAGCTCTGTTCTTTCCATCTTTGCAACGAGTTCAGGCAGGAAGACTCCCACAGCAAAACTTTTGATGAACTGCTGCTTTTTCTTTCTGATGCAGCTCTACAAATTACAGGATTTTAGTAAAATTTGGAAGTTACTCACTGTCTTCAAGAAGATTGGGAAGAAACCTGAAATATCAGGTACTTCCTATATGAAAAGAAATCCCCAAGCAGCTTCCTCTGTGCTAATGCCAAGAATAGTTCCCCAAATCCACAGCACCACAGGAGGAATGCAGGAGGAACGCCTGGTTGAGGGCAGCCAGGGAAGTCCCGCCAGCCCAGCCCAGCCTAAGCTGGAGCTAAAATGATCCCATTAAGATGATCCTCACGACTGCTCTCGGGTCAGCGATTCCCCAGTGCTTCCCCACATACGGCCAGCAGGGAGCCAGTCCTTGCTGCGGGCTGCATTGGACTTGAGTTTTCACTCAACTCCCTCTGAGCACAACCGATGGTGGAAGGTCCCAGAACAGTATGCTGCTCGTATTGCTATAAAATGGGAACTGATGCTTTTCAAACTAGAACCACTGCAATTATTTTCAGCAACATTATGATCCTTTCCATTGCTCAGCTTATTCAAGAACAACTAGCCAGGAGGTGAAGAAAACCAAACCAAGCCAACCCTAATTTCAACAATTACAGAGTTAGTCATTAATGGACTAAGTAGTATTTAGACAATAAGCTCAACGTTTGCCACACTGATGCCCTTAGCAGTTGCAAAATAGAATTAGAAAACTAACATTTATTAAATCAATTTGAATTTTAATATACATTTCAAGAACGTGGCAGCATAAAAGGAAATGTTATTTAGAAACAACCTGAATCTACCATTTGCAATTTTACATTAATAATCAGGGCTCTCCTGTTGACGGTTCCAAAACACACTTGACCTAAATCTCCAACTTTTGGTACCATATTTAGTGCAGCAGTGAGATAGTAAAGATTCCAAGTACTCCCACATTTCTGGAGCAAAGGTACTACGTATTTAATTTAAGTCCTAATAAGTACCATCAACAATCTCAGCAAAACTTAACAGCTCCGCAAAAGCATTCAGAAACAACCCATGCTGTGCAGTTTACTCCCCTTAAATCAGACTCTGGTTTGGCTACTTTTCTTACACGCAGTGGACTAATAAACAGATTTACATCAGTAGGTCACGATCAAACCACCAAATTAGAAAATGGTAGGATCCTTTTGGGTCAACACAAGAATCACATACAAGTTTAACTAAATACATTTTAATAGGACATTGTTAAATCTCATGAGGGCTAAAAAACACAGATCTTAGGTACTTGGGTTGGCAAATAAAGACAAGAATACTAAGAAGCATTTTCCACCATTTACTCATTATCAAAAATATTTTTCAACTCTTCTTGCAAAACAAAAACAAAAAAGTACAGACTGGACACGTACATCACATTTTTCTTCCTATGGCTTTAACCCCCCACCCTACCCACCCCACAAAA
>VZTL01038634.1:26598-43611 GCA_013400535.1 Scopus umbretta
CACCCCACAAAAAAGACGGGGGGAGAAACAAACCAAAACCAACAAAAAGATCTGACCACATTCACAGAAAATGACACCATGGTACACTACAAAACAAAAGGAGGTGTCATTTGTGTCCAAAGGTTTTTGCTTATTTCTTAGGTGAGGAACCATCATTGTACATGCTTTGTGCCAAATCAAAATACACCTAATGTTAGGTCAGAAAGCGCTGAGGGGTTCATTGGATGAATAAAAGGAAAGATGGAAGCAGTAAAGTAACTCAAAAAATTAACGTACTATTTAACATGCTGTTGAAACAGGAACTGCCTTTAAAATTAGAAGGTAATGTTTTGTGTTCTAGTCAGCCCATGTTTAATTTGTGCTGTATCATTCAAAGAGGGGACATTTTGCTTTCACAAAGTAATCTGACTTTTTTAGGGTGCCAATGAAGCCCTTAATGCAAGACTAAATTCTTCTGCTTGTACTACTATTTAGAGATTGCACTGAAATAAACCATTTTTGCATAAAGCTGAATTCCTACAAAGGTGCTTTCATTTTAATACTTTCTGAGATAAGCTCTTTGACGAATCTGTGTTGTTTTTACATTTTAGAGCCTTTCAGCCCAGGTTGAAAAGCACTGACCTTCGAAAGCTACTTTTAACATATTAGCAAAAAATGAGCTAGATTCTGGATGGAACAAGTTACATAGCTTATTCTGTCTAACAAACATCCAAAATATTTGACCTTAGATAGTAATCAATCCTCTGCCTGCCACAGCTGAGAGATGCCTGTCAGCAAAGAACTACCTCAAGGGATTGCGTCCCAAGTCTATCATCATACAAACTTAATAAAACAAACCAACAAACAACCCCCCCCCAACAGTGATAACTACTGTGGAAGTCTCTGTGTATCCCAGGCACTCATCGGCAGGGGCAGGGATCAGCCAAGGAGCTCTCTGTAACCCACAGAATCCCCTCTCTTTTTTGAGAAGCAACAGCAGTAAAATCAGCAGAAATTAAAAAAAGAAAAGGGGGTGGGGGGGCAGGGGGAGAAGAATGATGCTGATAAAACTTGAGCCTTCTTTGTGTACAAATAATTTTCTTGCCCAGCCAAAATAGCCAGTAACATGTCAAACAAGTGGAATTCGCACGGAGGGCATAACTGATCAGGAATATGACCTGTGGAATTGTCAAGAAAACAACAAATTAATGAAATTGTTAATGGGGACTGTGTATCCAAGTCAGCAGTTTGTCGCTCATATCTAACCAATTGATCTTCCTGACCCTTGTCTGGAGACTGAGCTACTTTTTGGGCTATTAGCTTTCTCAATATATCACTAATCTTTTTTATTTTTAAACTGTTCCACAGAGTAGGTAACCAATTCTCACAATCAGAAATTATCTACCCTTTTCGACTGTATTCTCCAGCTCAATGCTGCATTTCCTACAGGAATATTAGGTGATTTTTCTAGAAACACTGACTGTAACTGATTGATAATTACTTTTCTACATCATAATCTAGCACAGTTTAGATGGACTAACTAGATACCATTTTACTACATTTAAGCAGAAGCTTTGACTGAGCACAAAGCATGACCAAATACAATGAGGTTAATATATTCCTTGCCAAAGATCTTGTGATAAAATCATTTACATCAGCAATTGATCTCAAACTATGAGGTGCTGTAAGAACTAAAAACAGTTTTAGGGTAACTCCTCCATTATCTGCAACTATTTCCCAGACACTAATACACATAACATAGCAATGAAAAACACTTGATACAAGTGATCTAAACGCAGGAGCTCCAGCAAGTTAAACAGAACCATAGCTGCCTTAAAACTGTAGCAGTTCCCCTACTGACGGCAGGGAAAAGAAAGAAAGATTCAACAGTCATATCTCATGTCTATAGCTTCATCCAAACTTTTATCATCGTGTGTACTGGCAGCTAAAAACGTAGTTACTGGTGACCCTGTCACATTGATTACACTGGTGCTTGTGCTGGCATTGCGCACCGCAATGCTTGTCACATTAATGCCCAAAGTAAGCCTAGTCTGCTCCAAGGCCTTTTCTGGCACTGCAAATGCCTCCAGCTTCTTCTCCCCATTAGCCATGTATGAGTTTTGGCAGCCACGGCATATGCAGTCAAGGCAGGCTTTGCGGTTAGAATAGCAAGGGCAGCGTTGGCCACGGCATGTAAGAACACTTGGATTTTGGGTGGCACGACCACATTTACACCCTTTCTTTTCTTGTGGCTTTTTATACACAGTTTTTGTTGGGCTTCCTGGCATAACATTACTGCTAGGAACTTTCTCCTTTGCTTTGTCTTTTGTTTTCAGCACCCCTGGTTTGGCTTTTGGGTGAGATTTCTTAGGGGCATGTTCTAAATTCTTTTTCATGCTTTTGTTAGACAGGAGCACAGTTTTACTTATTTTGGGAGTAGTGCCTCCATTAGGTACAGTTGCAATAGGCTGCAAAGACATTTTGTTTTCCTGTTTGACTGTTACAGGAGCTGATGCTCCCAATGTTGGGCCACAGATGATGCTGGAAATGGGTAGAGGTTGAACTTTTTCACTGTCGCTTTCTGATCGAGATCGCTTTCTGTTTAACTTAACTACCTTAGGCGTTGCTGCTGTACAGGAGATTCCGTGAGGAGAAGCATCTGTGGACATGAAAATGTTATGGCTAAGAGGTGGGGGAGAAAGCTGCAGGAAAGGGCCGTTAGTCATGTTTGCTTCCAAGCTGGGCTGCAAATTAGAATCACAGACTTCAGTATTTGAAACAGTCTCCAAGCTCCGGAGAACTTCCTCAACACTAAGGAGAAGCGAGCCACCTGGTTTTATATCTTCACTGAAACTGCAGATGTCGATGCCTGTCGTACACAAGTCAGTAGTAGAAACTGTATCACACACAGGCTGCAGGCTGCTAGAGATATCTTCAGTTTTTATGTACTCTCCAGTACTACAGACATCAATTGTGTTTGCGTGTTCAGGAGAAGGAATATTCACTCCAAGCTTATCTACCGAAAGCCCATTACAATTGGGCAACCCATTGATAACAGAACCTCTAATATCAATGTTGTGTGTGCTTTCAGGTATTGACGTAAAACTAGCTGGAGGATCAGTTGTGAGTTCTGAGGTTGAAGGTACTGGGGAATGTGTCAAACACAAAGCCAAGGCTGTATCAGAAGATTTTTCTGTCTCTTCATGGAGTGGTGATCCATCCTTGAGCAAAGCCAAAAGATCTGCAGAACAATCAACTGCTTGGATAATATCTCGTGCCAGTGGAGTTTGTGTTATGTACTCGCAGAGTTTCTTATAGCAGTTCACTAAGATGCTTAGCTGCTTATTCTCCTCAAACTGTTCGTAGTCCTTGCACCAGCTACATGACGGTTTCATCATCATCTTCTTGCCTTTACAAGTTTTGCACACATAATGCTGACATGTGGAGTTGGTAGGAGCAATAGGGTCTTGTAGCAAATTTCCTAAGGAAAAAAGAAAGAGAAAGATTACAATGGACTCAAGGCAGGTTTCCAGGATACAACTGGATGAGTTTTTTGTACTATTAAAAAAATTGCCTGAAAAAAATTCAGTAAGTCACAAGAAAACGTACTATCCAGACAATAGTCTGTAAAAATTTTCACAGCAGCCATATCTGGTTTTAAAACAACAAAAATTAAATTAAAGGGAAAAAAAATAGAAGACTATCGCACCATAATTTGTTGTGCTGCTGCAGCCTTTAGAAACACTCTCACCTAAAACACTACCAATCCCCTTGTCCCCTTCAGCAGTTTCTTCCATTGAAACTTAAAAGCACAAAAGATTTCTATTAATTTAGCAAAAGTGCAACAATAAACTCCCACAAAGAGCTACTGCAGAGATTTTAATGAAATTAGTGAAAACAAAAGGCAACCGAGCAGATGGAAACCTTAAAAGGAATGCAAAAATTATGAAATATCAACCCCAAAAGGAAAGAAGACACAGCAGACTTTTACTTTTTACTAGTTTTGTGATAAGTCAATGCCATGAATAAAGCACAAAGTTTAGCTTTGCAAGCAACAAAAACAGTTAAATGGATTCAATGAATTCTTATAAACATTGAATAAAACACCTAGTAATATATTTGAATAAAAGGGGGGGGGAGGACACTGCTATATTACTTTCTAATTTCTAATAAATTACATTTGTGCCAAACCAGAAGGTGCAAGAAGGCAACTATTAACATATCCTAGGCAGTGGTGGCTTCCAGTTTTCCAATTCAGACACATATCAGTGAAATGATACTTAAAATAGTGGTACTGTCACAGCCATGATGCTTAAATACTTTAAAGTGTCAACAACAGCTCATGTTCTGGGCAGGAGTGAAGAAATCAGAAGAAAGGATCTTCTCCAAGATCTTACTGTTAAGAATAATTAAAAAAAAAATATAAAAATCAGTTGCTAAAGGAATCAACACACCTGACAGCACAGAAAGTTTCAGACACCCAGTACTAAAAAGTACTGGAAGGTTGTATCTCCAGATCTGTGAAACTGTAAAAACCTGGAAGAATGGTTTTGGTTTTATTTAAGAACAAACCAAATAACACATAAGGATAAAATACCACAGAATCGAGGTAACTGAAATTCTGCATAGAAACAATCCAACTAAGAACTACATCCAGAAAATGACAGTATTGCTTTGCTATTTCTAGTGAGTTCCAGGCCAGAAAGATATTCTAACACCTGAATTAAATTTCAGAGTTATCTAATCTACAGCAATAAGTTTCTCCAAGCAGCAGATTTTCAGCTTTGATCAGACTTTTCTCCCCATTAGGAACCTTTGTTGGATGAGTTACAACCATCAGTGAATTCTCAATTCTCCCCAGTTTTTCCAAAGTGAAAACATGCTGTTACAAACAAATTAATAAAATGAAACAATTTGGGATGAGAAAGCAAAGTATATATATTAAAGCAGACTGAGATTTAAAAAAAAATTCTTATAAAATATAAAAATATTTTCTCTCATCTCTCACTTGCCAAGGAAATTTTAATCACATGGACCTTCCATAACTGATTCTCGTGATAGTGCTCTGAAGGGATATAATTAACTGGACCTAGTTCAGTGGCCTGGGCTACCAGCTAAGGAATAAAACCCAACTTTTCATCTTGTGTTACCTCAGTTGAGAATCCAAGCCCTCAGGCAGAAGAACAAGACACACTATACTAACCCTTAGCTGTAGTTGCACTTAAAATATGAAACTTGTTCTTCACTGTAGCTTTTATCAAAATGTTCCACCCACTCTCCTAACTTAACCCTCCATACTTTTCAGTATTCAAATAACTTTTGGAAATTCAACTTTTTGTGGGTGTTTTAAATAGGAAATTTGCATTAGCACGGTAATTCTGCAACAGTCTTGAATTCCATGAGTGAGCAGACTATCTCATTTTCCCTGTGAAATCTGAATCCCTTGGTTCCACTTTGGGAAAGGGCCGCTCCAGCCCTCCCTCTGAGCTGTCTTTCAGTAAAAGTGGCTTGATGTAAACTGGTTTTGGAGCAACAAATAACAAAAGTCAGTGCTGAAGCCATCATTATGTAGCATTTTTTTAATAAATTGTGAGAAAATGTAGTTGTTTAGAAAGTTGGTGAGTGGCACACATCTACACAATGTCAAATAATGGGAACTGTCATTACAGAGTGACTGGAACAGGGGCTGTAGGGAAGTGTGCAGTACTTGAACACAGCTAACTGAAAGCCATTCAGGATGAACATTGAATAGAAGAAGCTGTAGAATAGAGAAAGGTTCAAAGCACAATTACAGTAATACTTGACAGGAAATGCACTTCACTATCAAAGACTAGGTATTTAACTTTTCTTTGCTAATCTAATGAGGAAGGGTGACTCCACAAGACCGCACCATGAGAAGACAATAGCAAAACATTCTTCAAGTTAAGCAGTGAAAATTTAAAGCCGACAAATGCAACATGAAGTCACACAATCCAACCTACAGTGCAAATTTTTTTTTTTAAACTTCTCTTTAAATGACACTATATAAACAGCAGTGCAGGCAGAAATGTCCATCATGGTCCTAAGACAGGATTTGATTTTGTGACAAAAGTCCCTAGCTCCCATGGGGAAAAACAAAAAGAAAGCTTGCCTCTTAAGTCGTGTCCTTAAGCACAAAGAATTCACAAACAACTGGCCATCCCTTCTGGAACTTTAGTCTTTCCAACAAGGACAGGCAGAGCGCCACGCTGGGACCAATGCAGGAGGCAAACACACCTAACACTCGTTCATTTAATGCTTTGAGGCTTCAGAAGCCATTGTAAAACTAAACACAGCCACAGTGCTTCCAGGACCAAAAGCCCAACAGCATTAATACCCAATGAAACAAAAGCAGTTGGGTATGCTCCTTGGTCCATCTTTAGCTCCTTTCTGCTACTTATGGTGATTAAGTATGGGTTATGATGATCAATGCTTTACAGATTTATAAAGCAGTAAAATACTTCACAGAGATGGAACCAAATAAACAATACACCAATTTAACTTTTATTNTATCGTTAAGCTAAAAAAAGTCAACCATGAGATGCAAATTCACAGAAAATTAAGTTTCATTACTTTTAACACTCAGGGAATGGTATTAAGTCAGCAACACTGTCCCAGAAAGACAACACCTGAGCTGCTACCCAGAATCTGGAGGTACTAAGCTCTGGGATGTTCCAAACTGCTAGATTGTACAGGCTCCCAAGGCATAACACTCATCCGATGCTGCAAATTACCAGATCTTCCCACATTAAGATTATGAACTCCATCATGAAAATAAAACCGGGAAGGATTCCAAGATGTTACCTAGCCCATCGTCAAACTCCTAAGAATAATCATGCTGAGTTAGACCAAAGATCCAACTCGCCCAGTAGGCCTTCTCACTAGTGACCAAAAGCAGGTGCCTAGGGCACAGAGTAAGATAACAAAGGAAGCAAACTCTTAAAACTTGCCCAGTTTTTAACAGTTATTAGCTGAGATACTTCTCATGGGAAATGGGGTTCCATGTACTCAGTAACCCTCAGATTCTCTCCTGAGGCTTGCCTCATCTCCTTTTTAACTGTTTCGAATGCAGTCACAATAGGCTTTGACAAGAAGTTCCCTGGTCAACTATCTGTTGTGCTGAGAATGACCTTTGTATTCTGAACATCACCCTTACTAGTTTCACTTGACAGTCTCTGGTTCTTATGTTGGATGAGGCAACAATCAATCCCTATCCTCTCTTCCACACTATTCATGGTTTTACATCGACAATGTAACCCTCCAAGTTGTCTCTTTTTCAGACTGTACAGAAGTTGTTCCTTACATCAGATGACCCTTCCCCTAACCCTTCCATGGTTCTTTTTTGAGATGGGGGCCAACAATGTAAGATACAGGTGAACCACAGCTTTATACAGTGCCACAATAAAGTTCTCCACTTTATTCTCTATTCCAGTCCTGATTGTTAGCATTTGTTTTGCTTTTTTGACTGATACTCAATACTGAACTGATATTTTCAAGGAGTCTTCTGTTGAAGGCCAAGATCTCACTTTTGGCTGGTAGCCGTTGGTGCTACCCATTTCTATAAATTTACATAGATCTGCAAGACAAAAATGGTGAGCTCTGAGAAGTTAATATTTTTCCATGTTTTTCATTTAATATGTATCTAAACTAAATTTAATTTGCCATTTTCTTGTGCAGTCATTCATCTGGGTAAGATCCTCCCATGATTACTCAATGCAGGCCTTCATTTTTACTACCCTAAATAGCTTGGTATTACTAAACTTTGCCTCGTCTTTTCTCACCTTCTTTTGCAAGGGGTGTATTAATACACCAAAAGCAAAATCAAGTTCTTACAAAGCCTCCAATAAGATGCTTTCCCTAAACAACATCAGCTCTTAACTATCCTACTTTCAGAAAGGTTTACTAAATATCTACATTAATATAAGCACTTACAATTAGTAAGATATACAGAGGAAATACTTTTAATATATTATTTACAAAATATCACAGCTGTCCTGGAAAGGCTGCTACCAGGAGGGAGGTCATTTAAACCACAAGGAATACTTCCTATTGTGTTCCTTAATGAGCATTACTACACAGCTGCAGGAAGAGGGAAAGCATCTGCAAACTGTATCTCAGAGAGATCAATGGGAGGAGAAGAAATGGGAATCAAAGCAATTGTTAGGTGTATATATCCAGCAAATGTGCTCCAAATGGATGAAATTCACCGAGAAGAAAGACTTGAATGGAAACAGGTCACCTCCTTCCATTCTCATCTATCCTTAGCAAAGGCAGAAATATAATGCCCTAAGAAAAGGGGATAAACAAGTAACTAACTTGGCACCCTTGGAAAAGCCTACCTAAACATAATATATTGCCTTTTTTAACAACTCAAAGTCTTAATGATGTAACTATTAAATCTTAATATGATGAAGTAAACTAGAAAAAATTCTGATGTCAAATTTTGTTACAAGTAGAAATAAATCTATCGCTGGAGTTAATCTCCAACATTTGTCTGCCAAAACAGAATCTTTAATCCTCGATTGCATTTATATCACCAGAAATCACCCCCATTTTATAGTGCACAGCAAGCAAGTGCAAAGCTCAACAGCCCAGCCCTCTCTACTCCTTTCACTCTCTACCTGACTGAAGTGGCATATCTGCCACACAATACAAAAGCAGAACTGGCATCCATGAAGAAGGGGAGAAGACGGTAAAGGAGGAAGGTTAGAAGGAAACTCACCCGCACCAGTTAATCTGTTAACATCAAACATTACAATGACCACGATTTCATTTTTAAACCAAGATTACAAAAAGCTGCTGTGACTTTTGGATTAGTCAAACAGAAATTCTAGAGCTCTGTGAATCTAGCAAGTTTTAAAAAACAGGAAGCTATAATCAATCTGATGAAGCACACATATACTTCTATGTTACACTTCAAATTAATGTATGTTAGCACCTCAAAGTAAGAACCAGAAGCTGGAGATTTAATAGTTGGACTGCTACAGTTTCAGCGTTTTCATTTCTGGATTAAACATGATCTGGTTGTTTCTACTAAAGTAATTAGCAACAGGCCGTAAGCTCTAACAAATTGCTACATTCAAGTTTCAGAGTTAACCACCTCCTGAAGGATGGGAGCTAGATCTCACCGATTGGCGATACCACTTGATAGGCTTTTTGAAGTTCATCCATCTACCTGCAGCTCAAGCACTTCAGCTGAAGCAGCCTCTGAATGGAAAAAGGCTTGCTCTCCCCAACACCTTCCCTGCACTGCTCCCTTCTTCAACCCCACGCACCATCTTTTCACCTAAGAAATTATCAGCTAGATCCGACTGAAGAATAAGTAGCTCAGTCAGGTTTCAAAGCCAAACATGCAAAAGAAAAATACTATCATAAAAGCAGTAGCATTTTCAGAGCTTGATAAAAAAACTAAAAGCACTATTTGCAAAACTACTTGACGATAGACAGGCAGGCATATGGTAAGTAGTGAAAAGGTCTGTTAACCATCTGCAGAAAAATAAAACAAATGTGTAAGATCTATTTTACATGGGTGAACGATCTGGATACTTAATAGAAAAGAAGATAGCTAAATACACTTAAAACCAGAGAAATCTCAAAAGGTTAGTGCAAGGTACAACTGCCAAGGACAACAGCAAAAGGTCTCCTACCACAGATATCAAGCCCTAACATAAACCCCTTCCAAACTGTACACTCAAGATGGTGGGCTTGAACCATGGCCTGGTTGATATATTTCACAAATATTGCACCAAAGTCAAGAGGCAGATTCACCTGACAGAGGTTTGTCCTACCCCTGCCCTGACAAACTGTCCCAGTTAGAAAAATGTTTGGCAACTTTACTCATCACACAGAAACCTACTGGATCACCTGGCAGAGGTGCTGCCTATCACCCAGATATCCTACACCCACTTCCCAGCATTCAGAAAAACAAATCAGCATTTGTAGTGAGCACACTCTTTGTTGAGAGGCATGAAGACGCAAGACACATTTGCAATATTACTAGCACATAACTTTGAACCTATGTCTACAAAACACAGATTATAAGTAAGAGTTCACAATGACAACACTAGAAACGTACTTATCCTTTAACATTTACGGTGAGACAAGGTCTTGTAGACAGAAATAGTTTTATTCAGCCAAAAACTAGAAATAGAAAAATTGCCCAAGACTTTGAGCACATGACCCTTTTTCAGATCTGAAACAGTAAGAGTTTACCTGTGAACTTTCCTCCTGAAAATACCATTTTGCTCTTAGATCACCACAACTACAACACTGCTGCTCGAAGTTGTCCAAAGATATTCACAGGCATTGACAGATTCCCAGTCAGGCAAAATGGAAACATGGGGGATATGCAAAAAAAGCGTTAAAAACCACCCCACAACCTTATTTCAAAACTTTATCAGAGAAAACATTCTGCTGGCTGCTGAATATTTCTAGGCATCCTCCAAAAAACAACTACAAAAAATTTGCTACAGCCGTTATTACCCTCATATAGGGATGGTTGCGACTAAAGAATTAATGATTGTATAAAAACTGCACTATTTTTGTCTGAACACCATGGGAACCTAAATTAACTATGGTAAGAATACAGTTAGACTATTTTTCTGCATATTTGGAGAAATACAGTCAACCTCTTTAGCTAAAGTTCAAGAAAAAAACAGAAATATAACAACAAACTGCTTTTTAACTGTAGAAGGGACTACTTTGTTCTCTGACTCCACCCCTTGCATCATAAACAACAGAACATATTTTACCAAGTCCTATGTTAAACTTATATTTCTGTTTAAAAGTCTGTTTGTGTTTACAAAATTGCTGACTGGAAAAGTTCTAAATGTATTTTTAACAAACTAGGTGGCAAAGTTCAAACTTTGTAATGAACAGGCTTTAAAAAGATAGGTAAATTAATCTTTTTCACCATCCAATGTAAAAGTTTCATTTAATGATGTCTTCCAAAAGTCAAGGTTGCTGTATTTAAGAGGTTTAAATGGCAAAGTTAACATTTCTCCTATGGGTATAAGATTAATTTAACATGTTTCTATGCAGCATAAACACTCATGATGTAAAACTTCCTTTGAAAGTTATAGATCAAGTTGATCACATTCTCTGAGCAAACAAAAAAGTAATGAAAATTATTTTTTCCCACCAAACAAAAAGGCTTGCACCATCAAGATTAACCGTGTGATCTTAAAGTGAACTGTGCTCTTCAAGGCCACCAGGGGAAGAGCAAGCCCTGTGCTGTGACTACAAGGCTCAGGAGACAGAGGATAACAAGTTACATCACTGAAGGACTTCAAAGAGAATTTCTCCATAAGAGCAGGAAAATCTTTACTATCTAGAAAGCACAAGGTGCTCAAGAAAGGTTGTACTGTGCATTATTTCTCAAGTCATATACTAGATGCAAACAATCTTTTCTGGCCTCACAAAACTCCAACATAATATCCAGCAACTGCTTACTCCATATTTAGTCAAACTAATCTGTAAATCATAACATAGTAAGAAAGCAAAACCAAAGAAATCTGTGTTTGAATGCACTATGCCCATAGACCCGGACAACTAAGTTGTCCCAATAAAGATGCCTCTTGGCAACACATTAACTTTTCTTTAAACACTCTGAAATGCAACCGGTTTAATCAATGTCCTCAGGCAACCATCAAAACCTGCCCATCATCTCCCATTGCCTCAATGAGAAACACACACTCAAATCACATCAGAAGACAATACTGCAGCCTTCACTTTGCAACCTTCTTTTGAAGCCCGGTGTCAACCAGCTGTTAAGGTGGAAACCAGTTACTTCTCTTCCTACTCTTCTCAATTTTGTTCTAAGACAGAGGAGTATTGTTAGTTTAGAAACCAATTTAAATTCAACAGGTGTAACTTTATGTTGTCAAAATGTATGCAGTACAACATGGACAACCTTGAAAAAGCAGTTCTCCCAGGAGTCACACACAGGATATAAAAATAGAAAAGGGAAACAGTGAAATTAATAAGGAGATTTTAAGAGGAAGAGAAATCATCCAACATGCTCTTGGCTAAAAGTTGGTGTATTCAGAGATGTGTGAGTGGACATCTTATAGACAACTGTCCATGCTGGTTATCTCCAAAACAAGAAGAAAAAGAATACCTGCAGCAGGTATTTGATAGGTACTTAGTCGCATAGTCCATGCTCCCCTATGGACATTTCAGAGGTTCTGGTTATTTTGCACATTCTTCAGAAATTCATTAGTATTTTGGCAACCATTCATGTAATTTTTAAGGGGAAAATAACATACTTTAAAAAAATACCAGTATGTGATAGCTGGACAGTATTTTTCATCATTGAAAATGGAGGAAAGAAGAAAATGTCAATGAAAAAAATACCTAAAAAAAAAGCACCAATCCAGATCACTTTTCAAACATAAAAGACAACTCAGATCTGGCAGCACATATCATGAATCAGCCTTCACTCTCTTTCATCTAAGCAGAATGGACAAGGAATGAGAGCTCTAGGCTAAACTTTTCCATCACAAAACTTAAATACAGTTTTTCACTTTAAAACTCTGATATCCAGGCTTAACTCACTTAATCATGGCTTGCACCCCAAACAGAAAGTCCAGTATCATGCATATAATTAAGTTGTATTAGTAGCGGGAATTTGTTTCTTTGGCAGAAGGCAGCATTCTTCCATCTCTGTGACTGGAAATCAAATTTTCTATAAAGTTTAGATCTATTTGTGTGTCACTCAACTATCTTCTCTGAAGGACATCACATAGCTGCTGCATGCCTCAGATTCTCTCAATACCATCAGTGAAAAAAAGACGACTTTGCTTACTCTAGAGCCATAATTCACTTGCATTCCACTTTCTTGTGGTGCTTCTTCCCTTAGATACTTGTAGAAATTTTCATATGAAATTTCAGTAAAACAGTACAGCTCAAATTCACAATTTCCCAATGACAAAGTATAGCCTAAAGTAATAAGCTCTACTTGGGACCCATAATGATGCCACTAAGAGGAGGTCACACCACGTACTGGCATGGGGAGGAAGCAGTCAGAACTGCAGAAGCAATGGGGAATTAGCTCAGTGAGGGGCAAGGAAGAAGAGGAAGAGCCTTCACAGGTCCAACAACAAGGATAAGATGGCACAAAGATGGAAAATTTTACAAAACTCAATATACTACCAACTATGCAGAAATTTCAAACCTAGCCAGCAGAATGAGTAAGACTCAACTTAATTAACAGCAGAAAACTTCCAAAAAAATAGGCTAATACTTCTGCACAGGAGCAGGATGGAAGCAACATCCCTATACTAATCTTTAAATAGGATGACAAAAAGTCTACAATTTCTCTTTTAATTTTTTGGTAATCCACACCATTCCCCATGCTTGGGAGTTGCTTCCATAACGCTACTTTACCATTTAGCCTTCAATCCTCTAACTAGATAATAAGCTTGATAATTTTATCAAGTGCTATCTCAAAACACTTGACAGGAGCTGTATAAGGTATTGGTCAGTACTGCCGTGTTGTTTCTTTGTTCCTTCGCACCCTTTAATCTCCCCCAAGCCACATGTTGTCTCACATCCCCTTACTTAGATTACAGGATGTTTAAGGCAAGAACTATATTCTTACCCTGTATTTCTAATGCACAAGCTGCAGCTGCGTTCCAAGCCAAATGTGAAGTGTTGTCCTGAAGCCACACAACCTTTCAAGCACTTTCACATTCTAAATCAGCAATCTTTCAAACACTTTTAAAATATTTTTCAGAGGTTCCAGGATGAAGTTTTCCACTGATAAAAAGCTAAGCTGATCTGACTGGCAATCTGCCTGTTACAAGCGTTTTAACTGAATTTCAAAAAAGGCTGTAAATGCTGAAAGGCCAACCTAACCTTTGAATGACTTGCAGTAACATACATGGTATTTGAAACAGAGAAAGGCACTTTTAAGATTCTTCCCCCAATAAGCACTATTTTTAAAACATAGTTTGTTGCATAAATCCTACTAAGCTATTTTTAAATTAAATGTGGTATTAACATGCAATTTAATAATAACCACTTTAGTCCAGAGACTGACACTCAGATTTCACATACACAAAACATATAAGGCACATACCTTCTGTCTAAAGTGCACTAGGGAGTAGTTATTTTTAAGTTTTAAAAGCTCTAGGAAATACTGTCTTGTACATCCCTGTAAAAGGATGACGCATTACCTACACCACCATCTAGGAAACTATCACATGATCACACTTATATCCTAGAAACATACACTGCCATACCATCAACATAATTTAACCTTTATAACCCATTAGGTAAAACAGAGACCTCAAATTCACCTAGAACAGATTTAGTTGACTAATTTACAATGGCATACTGTATTTACATTATGAGTTTCTACTGATAGAACTTAATGTGTGCCAATTTTAATCTAAAATCAGAGCTTTAATTAGAATTCCATAGTTTCCAAAAAATTCTACCACCACTACTGTGTGAGCTGGTTTAAAAGACTATCAGATCAAAAGAAAATGAGTTGGCTTATGGCTCGTGCATTGAGAAAATAGAGAAAGCACAATAACGTTAGTTGATTTATATAGCTGTCACTAATTTCTTCTAAAAACAATTCTCTAAAAAGGGACAATCTTGACTGTGGAATTAATATGTACAGCATAACAAAGCATTACAGAATGCATTCAGAGAGATTAAATACTGAGGAAAGGCTGATGACACTAATTTGGGAGTAATTTCCCAAGGGAAGTCCTAAAAATCCAACACTTGGGACTTCAACCAAGTGTACAGGTTTTATGCATTACTGATAATTCATGCAGTATTTCTTCAACAAAGCATGATTTTTAAACATTCACAGTCAAGACCACATTCTACTAAGATCTGTGCAAAGAAAGTACCAGATACTCAAAGTTCCATGTATATGAACCCATACACGGATATTTGGATTTCATAGTTTAAACAAACAGGGTAGAAAGAAGTGAGCATCTGAAAAGCTTTTAGATATTTAAAAAAACAAACACCAACACACTGTGAAGTTTTGGGTGGTCATAGCACTGTTGTCATCATGACATCTCACAAAGTAATCCTTACTTTAGTATTTAAACTTTACCGTTTAAAACACTAAAGTTAAAAAGGTTCTGACAGTTGGATAGGCTTTAAATTATCTTAAATATGCAAAAGGTATAACAGCTCTTAGCACTAATGTGTACAAAAGAAAAAAATTATTTTAAAAATATCATAGCAAGGTCAGAGGGCCAAAGAGAGAGAGAGGCACCAATATTCACCCATGACAGAAGCGGGAGAAAAGGAACACAAAAAGCAAACAAGAAAAAGAAGGTCGATTTGCCTTTACCAGTCTGGGCTGAAGATTTATGACTGCTGGTCAACACCAGAGTGGACAGTTTTGTATTGGGCAGGACCACTCTCCCATGACTAAATGCCTGCTGGTTCAAGAAAGACACTTTACTGACTCTGAAGGACAGAAACTGTATTTTACTGTATGGCTTCACAAAGAGCCTGGTATTTACTCAGGCCTCTCTATATTACCACACCACAAACAGGAGCCCAAGACACAGAGAGAGAATACTGGGGAATCACTCTTACACAAAATATTTGAAACAGTGGCTACAGTTATCTGAAAGCTAGCCATAGCAGGAAAAAAATATAAGCCAAAACGGTAACCTTAAAATTCAAAGAAAATAAGGGACGAAGAGAGAAAGTGGAACCATCAAGAAGTACTTTGTAAATAGGAATATCCATGGAAGCCCAAGTGAATAGAGAAAACTAACTAAAAAGCATGGTCTGCTCTACCAAACTGAGAGTGACAGAAAAGCCAAGCAAGAAAAGCAGAAGAGGGGGAAAACGGCTCAGGAATTTGGGCAGGGACAAATTAAAGATAGATGATTTCAATAGCGCAGAGTGTAAAAATAAGATTGCAAAAGGCCAAGAAGGGAAGAAGTCAAGGCAAGGAGAACAAAGAACACATTTCAGAAGGCCAGTCTTAAAACGGAGAGGCCAGATAGCACAGTAGTTAGAAACACGTAGTCCCTATGTAAATATCTTTAAAAAATATTTTAAAAACCAGAAAAATATTAGAATATTTTTAGGCAAAAGCAGTCTGATGATTGACCAAGAGCAAGAAGGATTTATGGAAAAAAAGCAGTTAAGGATTGGAATTAACAGGACCTAAGGTAATAAACAAGAGATAAAAAGCAGAGGTGCATCAATATTGTCGTTGACAAAAAAACAACAAACAACCTTAGACAAATTATTTCAGGAAATGACGATGCAGTGATCCTGGGAACAGGCTCCCTCTTTCCTAGTACAAACAAATCTCTATTTTCTAAGACTTTAAGTGGGAGGAGCCAAAGGCTACAGGACAGGAAGCATCCAACACTAGTTCAGCAGCCTCAACAGTTGAAATCCTGATCCTTTAAATAAATAAAATATTTAACTTTATAAATCCCAGAAATTCAATTAAATCTTAGTGTGACCACACACATTAGTAAAGATAAACACATGCAAACATAGTGGACATAAGTCCACTCTGTTAAGAGAATACAAACACACACAGGGCCAGGACTTAAAACTACCAGAGGAAAAAAAGAAGAATTAACAAAATTTATCAACTGAGAGGTCTAACAGTTCAGACTCCCTGTCCTAACAATGGTCAAGGCTTCAAAGGGAAGTTCAAGAAAGGCTGACAGCTTATTCCAGAGCTTCCTACCAGGAACGGACAGGTGCCCCCACTTCATAAACACAGCAGAATGCAATTCCTTCCTAATTCCCCAGACTGCAATACTGAAATTCCAGATGTCTGCCTTTGCCCACAAAATGCAGAATGCTCTTTCTTGGAGGGGAAGGAGCAGGGAAATCCTAGCAGAGTTTTAGCCTCTTTGCTTTTAATGGTAATTATTATTATAGGACAATTACCTGCTACGCACAAAAAAAATAATCCAAACATCATTCCTGTGTGATTGTAACTCCTGGCTTTCAATCTGAATTACTTTTTGTTCTCTACATTTCAAGGGGGGGGGGGGGGGGGGG
>VZTL01038635.1:9727-27567 GCA_013400535.1 Scopus umbretta
CTGGAGCTGCACCCTGAGCCATCTCCCTCTCTGTCATGTCCCCCCCCTCTCCCCACCCCGTTTATGCGCCAGGTCTCCCCAGCGTCGCGCCGCCCAGCGTCCGGCCCTCGCCTCGGCCCGATGTGTCCCCACCGGCCACGGGGACCTTTCTGCTCTACGCTCAGGGACAGCAAATCGGCTACCTCCCGCTCAACGGCACGCGGTTGCAGAAGGAGGCGGCGAAGACCCTGCTCTCCCTGCATGTACAGTATCTCCAGCGCCGGGGTTGGGGTGCGGGACCACCGGAGGGAGCGAGGGACGAGCTGATGCTGTGGCTCTGTGTTTCGCGTCTCCCTGGACCTCGCTTGTCTGAGCTGTGACGGTTTGAGGGGTCACCTCTTGAAGGTTGATGTTGGTTTGTGGGGCCATCGGCTGTGCCGGCTGCCTCGACGCCGAGATGGAGGAGGAGGGCTCTCTCCTCTTCCTCCAGCCGTCCCCCAGCAGAGGGGCAGGTCACAACCCGGGGCTGCCCGCAAAGGGAAGGAGCTCTCCCGGCCATCGGTGACGGGCCCCAGGCTGCCAGCTGCACGTCCCTGCTGCAAAACTCGCCTTTTCCTTTCCTCTCACTCCTCCTGGAGCGTGGCCATGTGCATCTCCAGCCAAGGCCAGACCGAGGGAGAGGAACGCTGGAAGCTGGGCCACAACCCTCCCTGCACCCCGGGGAACTGAAACCCCTTGCCAAGTATTCCCTTTCCCCATCCTGGAGGTCATTCCTCGGGCTGCCTTCGCCGTCGGAGCGGTCGCTCCTTGAGCCGAAGGGTTTCAAACCCATCTGGCCGTGGGTGTGTGGCTGTGACAGCTGGCCTAAAAACCTCTGCTGCAGGAGGCAGCCGGGGGCGTGCAGTAGGAGCCCATCGGTGTTGGGTTTTGCTGGGGAAAAGGAATTTAGGCGTCACTCCCCATTGCTGCATCTTGCAGAGCGCCCCGGGCAGCTCCCAATGCCGGCTGGTGGGCTGAGGGTGCTCGCTGAGCCTCCCGGCCGTGGCCCAGGCAGGATTTCACCCCGTGTCCCTCTCCCAACCCTGGCAGGGCTCCATCGTGGTGGGGATCGACTATGACTGCCGGGAGAAGACAATCTATTGGACCGATGTGGCCGGCCGGACCATCAGCCGGGCGAGTCTGGAGCCGGGCGCTGAGCCGGAGACCGTTCTCAACTCAGGTGCGCTCCCATCACCAGTGACACCTGCCCAAAGCAGGTCCTCGGCAGTTTGTGCCCGTCGCGGCTCTGGGGCTGTCCTGCTTTGGGTCCTCCCTCTGCGCTCCCATCCCTTGGCTGGGGGGGTCAGGCGGGACGGGACACCGCGACGGGTCCGGGAGCCCCGTGTCCCCAGCCGCTGACTGCGTCCATCCCTCCGGCAGGGCTGATCAGCCCCGAGGGGCTGGCGGTGGACCACTTGCGCCGAGCCATGTTCTGGACCGACAGCGGCCTGGATAAGATCGAGAGAGCCCGGCTGGATGGCTCCGAGCGGCGGGTGCTCTTCGACACGGAGCTCGTCAACCCCCGGGCCATCGCAGTGGACCCTGTCCGAGGGTGAGCGGCAGCGTGTCCGGGAGGGTTTGCAGGCAGGGCTTTGCAAGGGGCTGGCGGGACGGCACTGGCCAGGTTTGCAGTAGGAGCCATGTTTTGGGAAAAAAAACGAGAGGGGCTGTTTGCCTCCAGCCGGGTGTTTGCGGTGGGATAAGGCATCGCCCTCGGGGGAAGGTCAAGCACAGGCAGCGGTGCCACGGCCCCATCCCAACCCTGGGAGCGGGTCTCCTACGCTGCATACCGCGTAGGCAGGATTGGCTCTGTTCCCCACCTCTTCTTTTATTTAATAATTCAGGATTTGGCTAAACCTGCTGTTTCAGTGTCAGGATGTACATTATTTTTAAAAGCTTTGAAACACGCCTGGCGTTTGAAAACACAAGCTGTGCCTCTAGGGTGCTGTTGCGATACAAAATGTGCTACTCGCAAGACTCACCCTCATCTAGGAGCTACAGTTTGGGTTGTAAACATGTTTGACATCGTTCTGGTTTTCTTTTAGAGGGTTTGTTTTTTTTTTTTTTTCATATCAAATAGAGATTTATTTCAGGCACTGTTAAGGGGAAAACCAGGCCTCTCTCCTGACAAGAACCAGTAACAAAGAGAAAGCCGATAATCTCCGACCGCTCCTTCCTGTTGCGTGTCCTGTTTGTTCATGATACAATTCTCTCCCAAGCAACCTTTACTGGACGGACTGGAATCGCGAAGCACCCAAAATCGAAACTTCCACCGTCAACGGAGCCAACAGGAGGGTCCTGGTGAACAAGGACATCGGGTTGCCCAACGGCCTGACGTTCGACCCCTTCTCCAAGCTGCTCTGTTGGGCAGACGCAGGTAACTTCACCGGGGACGGATCAGACTGCAACACGCTAAGCCTCGAGGGGAAAAACCAGCTAAATCTGTCCTTAGCCCACCGCTACTTGCGATCCTCTCTACCCTCTTCCGCTGTCCTGCCCCAAAGGACTTGGTGTGCTGGGGTTGGGGGACTCGCAGCGTGAGCTGCTTCTACACCCCGAGGCCGAGAAGCTGTTTCAAAAATTAGTGAATACAAAGAACACGTTTGGTGGGGGTTTTTTTGTGGCCTGGTAACTGTTCTTGTGTTTGAAAAGGAACGAAGCACCTGGAGTGCACATTCCCCGATGGCACGGGCCGGCGCGTCATCCAGAACAACCTCAACTACCCCTTCAGCATCATTAGTTACGCCAATCACTTCTACCACACGGACTGGAGACGGTAAGGAAAGAAAACCCGCTCCCTCCCACGGCCGGGAGCGCTGCTCCCCTAAGGAGCCGGGAGCCGTGCCAGAGTCGTGCCAGCGGGGAGCTTGGAGAGGCTTTGAGCCAGAGGGGGGGGCGGGGGGAAACAAACACTGTCCCCAGCCTGCTCCCTGGGGCCGAGTCCTGGAACCTCACCGGAGCGCCCGCTTGGGTCTCCTGCAGTGCCACGTTCAGCGACACCCACTTGTAAATCTCAGCGCAGAACGGTTGTTTAGCACCAGCTTCCTGGGAAGGACAGAAATAGCGGTTGTTTTTTTCATAAAATAAAAACTGGGCACAAGTTTCTGAATCTAGATTAAGTCAAAGAAAAGATTCTGCCCTCAGTCGTTCCCTCTCCCCTGCCACCCAAGGCCCTCGGCATCAGGAAGTCGCCTCTCTTCCCACTCCAGCTGGAAGTTCTCAAAACTTCAGGCAAATCTTAGCAGATTACAACCACCACTTAAGTGCTTGCCACGCTTGGAGGAGGCTCTCAGGGAGATAATCTCTCCTTGGACGGCCGTCTCTGCGTCACCCAAGAGAAATGCACTGAATGAGCTGGATGAAATTTGCCCCATAAAATCTACTTTCCCCTGGCTCTGCAGGTGTTCAGGCCGATCTTCTCAGCTGCCTCCGTTCTTAAACGCATGTAGGTGGTGGTGGGGGGAAAGCCTCCACCAGTTTCGCAGATGAGTAACGCGCTTCTCCCCCTTTCATCACCAGGGATGGCGTGATAGCCATCGATAAAGAAACTGGCTCCTTTACCGACGAGTATCTTCCAGAGCAGCGATCACACCTCTACGGAATAACGGCAGTTTATCCCTACTGCCCTGGAGGTAAACCACAACAAATCCCACCCCCTCTGGATTGTCCGACGGCTGCTACGTGCTCGACGCGCTAAAGATACCCGTTTCTCTCTGCAGCAAGGAAATAGTAACTGCGATTTGGAGAAACGACGATCTTCGCACCCAAAGGAACTTCAGACCCAGAAAACTGTCACTGCATACGACGAAGGGGGAAAGCCCTTAAGCGAGGCCAATGAAGCGACCTACTTTCCTGCAAAAGATTATCCAGTATTTTTTTTTTTTTGAAGTTATACCTCAAGTCTTTACTACTGTATTTTTTTTAAAAGTGAAAAACATTGATCTATTACAAAACAATGGTCCTGTCACTCTTGGGCCGTTACTCTAACTCTTGCTTGCGCAAGCAAATTTGAAATGTAGCTTTCTTATTCAAATGTTTTATTTTATTGGAAGAACGGATAGATTTTGAATACTTTTGACAATCTGACCAACAGTTCCTTTTACCAAAAAAAAAACCCCAAGTGCATACGGGAAGCTTTGGATGCAGTGTCTTGCTGGGTCTAAGTAATCTACAGCCCTGAAGACAGAGCCTGCGTGTGCTCCAAAAGCGTGTAGAACAGTTACGTGATATGGCAAAGGCATTGAAGTTTTTCCAGAAGACAATTCTGTGTTTTCACCACTGCCTCAATGCATGTCTTTTAGTATTTATATTAGAAGAATATGCTAGAATGGATCTGTTCCTGCTTGTTGGTTGCTTCTAAGTGCCTTCATAGACCTACCCAGTGTAGACCACTACATGTTCAGAAGTACCATTTACGTTGTAACGCTTCACTTTTTCTAGGTTACTTCAATAATTGAATAAAATGGTTGGTTTAAGTTTCCCCTTGGATTTAGTTTTTAAATGTTTCAGTTGTAGGACGCACCGTGGAGAAGCAGCACGCGAGGCAGGAGCGAGCCGTTCATAGGGTAGGACCTCAGCAAGAGAGGAATCTGCAGGGCCTTTACGTAACAACTCCCTCCTCACCACACAAAGCCAAACACAATGGAAGAGAAAAAATCATATTTGCCAACTCAGAGCTAATCAGAACAATTTGGCTATTTCCCCCAGCTTCGTTTATTTAAAGAAAAATGATAATTCATTGGAAGTCAGAATTCAATTTCCTGTTTTCTTTCAAAACAGTAAAATAATACCATGTCAAACTGCATGCCAGAGTTGTACGGAGTTGTACATAGTTCCTAATTGTACTAAGTACACAAGAGACTAAAAGCTTTTATCTGTTCATCTCCCGACTTTCCCCAGTCTGTGGTCCGTCTTGGGATCAGCAATAATTGCCTGAACTGCTACGATCGCTTCGTTAATTTTTGTCTGCAGCTCTCGGAGCTCCTCTATATGCAGCAGTCGGAGAATCTGGGCAGCTTCATTGAGAACAGCATCTGGGCGAGATGCAGAAAGAGAAGTCGTATCAAGCACTTGCATCTGACAGGAAGGCCTTAAAGCTTAATGTCAACGCTCTGCACTTCGTTTCCATACTTGAAATAGGGAACAACCTTCCCTGCTGCTGGAGAGGGACGGGGTGCTCTGCAAAACCTCGCTCAGCTTCCTGCAGCCCTCGCAGTAATCCACAGCCAAGTCGGGTCAGCATGAAGCACGCCGAGTAGTAATTTAGGTGTACGTGGGGCAAAAGCGAAGCCAGACTAGTGGAGTCCCAGGTCATCTGGCTATCGTTTACAAAATAATCTATCGGGTCATGCCAACTTGCACTGCCTCCGATTAGGCTTTAGGTAAACTACGCAGCTAAAAGACAGGGAAGCAGCACAGAGGTCCTCTGCTGGTAGTAGCAAGATTTACAAGACAACGGGAAGGAGACGCATTCCTTCCGCTTGCAAACGTGGCTGCCGTTAAGAGCTGTTATTTAAACATGACTCTGAAACAACATATTCCACAGCTAAGATTTATGCTTTTCTGTTCCAAAATAAAATGCTTAGGAGTGCTCGTAAATAACAAGGCGGGAGGGAGCAATTCTTTCCACTACAGGCTTTTTTACTGTACACATCGTCTACATATTTGACAGTAATACACTTTGTCAAAGGCAAACATCACTATTTAAAAGTAACATTAAGAGACCTGCTTACCTCCCGTGTCAAAACCGAGAATGTGCTTCTCTAAAGCAACAGGCAAACCCTTTGAAAAGAAAAAGCGTGTTCAGATAGAATTAGAAATGTCATTTTGCATGTTTGGCAAATAAAATCAAGTCCCACAGCAGGTAACTCTGGAGGAGAGGACACCTGAGTTTTGCTTATATAGACATGTGTGACAGCTTCGAAAAACCGTCAGGCTTGACTACACACGAGTGCCTTTTTGTCCTGCAGCATCAAACCCAGAGTATTAACAAAGAGAAATCTTCAGGCTTAATAATCCACCCCCCCCACCCCCTACTTGTCAAGCAAACCCCGTTGGATACACACTGCCCACATTCAGTCCTTAAAAGGCTAACAGCAGCACTGTGAGAGAACACCCAATCCAGCAACATCGCTACCCAGACAAACAACAAGCACGCACAAACTAGGCTTTCTTAGAAACTACTGCCTTTACACAGCTGCCTGTTTTCAAAGCACTGGCTGATCTGGAAGAGTTGTAAAATTTCTCTGTAATCAAGCGAGGTTCTCAAGCACTGAGCTTGCAGCCTCCAAGATCCCCAGAAGCGTTCCCTCAAGCGTTAAGCTGAGGAATAAAGCTAAACATTCAATTTTCCAAACGCTTGCTCTATTAAGACAGTACAAACAAAAGTTTGCCTAGTGGTCGTTTATAAGCATTGCTTGCTTTCCTTTACCCTCTCCAGCTGTGGAGGAGTGGTCATGCTAAACAATCACTGCCATGTTTCAACATGCACATAAAATTAAATTTAAACAACGCAAATCTTAGAATTTGCTTTTACTACCTCTAACGTTTTTTTCCAACATTTGCCTTGGCACATTTGCCAAATGCCTTGCATTTGGCACAACAAAAACATTCGAGTTCATTACCGTTAGTTTTTACCACGATGGGGCTGCAAACCTTCTAAACTGTGAGGATGTCTTTTAAAGGCTTTTATGTATGTGTAAAAAAATTCTGAGTTGATGAAAACTAAATACAAAATGGTGACTGTAACTCATTAGAGTTACTCCATTTTCAAAAAGTGGTTCTTTCCCACAGCTCTACAATAAAATGGATGTTCAGCTGCAATCTTCATACATCTCTGCTGTTAAAATCTAACCTGCTTGTTGATAGCAATGCCACTGACGCCACCTCAAACAGATTCTAGCAGTATCAGATTTCACACATATACTTTAAGAAATCAGGTTTATACTTAAGGCTGCAAAGACCTCATTGCCACTCCAGTCTGTTCCCAGAGCCACAGGAACAGCAAAACGTTGATTCAGTTAATTCTTTGTGGATTAACCCCCTCCCAGGGCCATTCCAGGCGCCTCCAACACGGAATGACCACAGTGGCACCGTCAGAGGTGGTCTTTCGAGACACCCTGGTAGCGTAGCATTACGTACCCTGCCTTCCTCCCACCACCCCGCGTGTTAGCTCCTCTTTGGCTGGTGGAAGGTGGCTTTGGCAGAGCAGCAGGCTGGCCTTTCCCAAGCCCCACAGCCTGTAGCAGTGGTCTCGTAGCAGGCACTGGGCTGTACAGGCACCCGATGCTGCTACAGTCACAGCAAGCCCACGCTCACTTGGCGCAGCGGCTTCAAACAGGCAGAGAAACGAAGAGCGCCTTTAAACCTACAACTACGCAGACTACTTCATTTCACAGCCTCGTTCCCCAAAAATTTAATTTAAAAACGCTGCACAAAACACTATGGGCCTGACCGCCGCAGCCATCTCCCCTGTAACTGGAAGAGTCAACAGTAAAACTCGATTCCCTGGGAGCGGGAGGAAAAAAAATTCCAGATTTCAGAGTAGAGGGAAAACGTACCCACTTTGTTGTGCTTTTAAACATGCCTGAGGTATAGCGTTTGGGAGCATCCTTAAAGTGATCCTGAAGGGCACTCGTTGTACCTGATCCTACCTAGGATACACTCATCAAGCAAGGAAAGCCCAGAAGGACAGCCGACAAGTCTGTCAGTATAAATCTGAATCCTGTCTAGACACCGAGTACATTGAATTGCCAGCCATTCAAAAGATAATAAAAAAGAAAAAAAAGGCCATGTCTTATCTTGAAAGCCGTACCTGGACAACCCAACAAGATAAATCTCATTTTATTTAGTACATTTAATCCACAAGTGCAGCAGAGCAAGTGCCCTCTGTGCAGTCCTCATACATATCCTCCAGTCAAGAGAACATTTCTGTATCTATTTTATCTTTTCCCCACTCTATCTTGATATTGCCAAGAACACAAGTCATGACATTTTGTATATTAAGTCGTCTGCCATGGAGCAGTCGGGCATTTATAACCTGCTTCCAGGAACAAGGCTTAATACACAGTGTCACTGGCTAGTATTTTGGCCATTAACAAGCCAGCCAAAATCAGAAGCCGAGGTTTATTTTTTCCTCTCCTCCTGTCCTGCAACCCAGCTCTCCCCTCTGCTTTTAAGATATTTTCTTCATTCATCTGGCACATTACGATATTGATGATCACTGCTGGCACAGATAAAGCTGTTTTCCTGCCTCCAACCCCCCGCCTTTTCTCCACCCCACTCAAAATTCAGCATTCCTAATGAGAATACACTCCCAGCGACATGCATCACATTCAGTGACACGGTGACATTTCATTTCAACCTAAGACCTGACAAGGCTTTGAAGACCTATTGGATATGAACAATTCTTTTTCAGGGGGGTGAAAAAATATCACTGTTCCTCAAAGAAACTAGTTCTGCCAAACACGCAGAAAATCCCATTTCGATCCCTGCACGTCAGCTGTGCAGCTATGTAAACAGCAACTAAAAGCAGCTTTTTATTAACAGTAGTTGTAGAACCTAAAATGACTACAGCGGTCTCAGCTGCTTTCGTATTTTCCTGCTCTTTTAACAGTTTTATGGATATGCAAGACCAAAGCTTTGATTTACTGTTCCACCGCTTCTGGCAACTACCGCACTGCAACTCGGAGCACCTGTGACCGCCACTTAGTAAACACCATAAGCAGTGTTATGATAATAAATAAAGCATGGACTGTTCTGAGCAACTGCCAGAAAAGATGAAGAGGCTTGCACTCGTTGACCAGATCCAGTCGCTCTGGCGGGGACGCTTCTAAACACACCGCGGCGGGGCAAGAGAGGCTGCCTTCCCCGGCTGCGCTCAAGACCCAGTGCCAGCAGCTGCTGCGCCAGCCGCCGGAGGGAAGAGCTGGGGACCTGGCATGTTTAAGAAAAGCCAATCTGAAAAGCCACAGCCATCCCTCGGAACATCTTACGAGCAGACAGCTTGTGGTTAGAAAATAATTCTGCAAAATCTGAGGTTTAAGTGCAGAAGTTTCCTTCACCATTTCCCTTTTCGGGGAAGGGCGGGAGGGAGGAGTTGGATGTCCAACATCCCGTTCCTTAAGCACACACAAGGTGTACACACAAAGCAGAACGTTCCATACGAGGAATGTTTCAACCTGTTTATGCAGCCAAGGCGGCCAATTCCAAGGAAAAGCCAGGCCGTACGTTTCTTCTCACACTGTAGGCCTGCTGTGCTGAACAGCAAGGGCAACCCTCTAGCAAATACGAAGACAGAACAGCTATTCACGTGATATACCATCCAGGTACATACATCTGCAGTCAACCGAAACGAGGAGAGTTTTGTACGCTCCCCATAATCCTCCGGCTCTTTTAGAATCAGGATGGCAAAGATAAAGTAAGTTTCCACCACCCTCTTAAGCGAAGTATTTAAACAGAACCGGTTTTGACCGAGAGGGCAGACATTTACGCCTACGCTTATAGCAATAATTAACGCCAGGCTCGAGCAGTGTATATACAAACCTCCTTGGACTGACTGGCCTTCGCTATGGCGTCCTGTGTCAAGCGCTCCTGAACCAAAATGCGAATGGCCTAGGAAAAACATTCAAAGGCGAGAGGAATTAATGTATGCCTCGATGCATTTCTCAGCAGTTCCAAGGGAAAAGGAGCCAACGTTATAACCCAGCATAACCTCAAACCCCCAGTTACATGAAAGACTTTCTGGAAAACTCTTTCCGACCTTAAACCTTGTCAAATAGCATCGTTCTTTGCACGTGGTGTCTTACACAGGTGTAGTCTCTCCGGCTGCGGGAAGGCAGCTGAACCAGAACAGACACGGACATAACTCTATTAATTTTCAGCCACTACTGGGCCAGAAACTGCAAACTACTAGGAACAGTCACGAAAGCTTGCGATGTCCAGAAGGAGCTGATCGTGATCCCAAAGCAGCAGCGTCACTTTTATTTTTCTGAGACCGCGCACCTTTAACGCTGCAGCAACACAGCTTCTTCAGGAAGGAAATCCTGCCATCGGCAACTTTTAGTAGGTGCGGAGCCATCTTCCGTATGCTGAGAAACCTGGAGCATGGCTACCCACCCAGGGTTTTAAAAGACTGGGAGCAGAAAGGAATTATTTTTAGACACAGGAACAAGAACAGCCCCGATTTTAACAATCCTGCTGCTCATCTGTTTTTACTGGCTCCGGTACACAGCACGAAATCGTATCAAAGCTATCCGTTGCCGATACCTACAGCTGTAAATGCCTCTAAAAATAACTGAAGGAATACCATGCAGGCAGACTTCCACCAGAAAGAACTGGGTCTGTCAAACACATTCCTCCGACTTCCCCTGACGAGCAGCCAAATGTGACAGAAGCAGTCTTACCGCTTCATGATTCTCCCCCAAGATTTCTTCTGGTTTTGGTAATGATTAAAGTTGAGATCATACTAGAAAGTTGCCACTGAATACTTCTAGAAATCTTTCTGACTGAAGGGAGCAGCCAGGACAAAAAGAGTGATTTTATCAGGAATTCAACTCTAAATTCCAGCAGTGAAACCAGACCTCACGCAAGAGACTTCTGAGTGCCTTTTGCATTAGAAAAAGGATATCCAACTGTGTTACATAGATGCTTTCTCATCAACTTGCCAGATTTAAATAAAATGAGATGCCAGATCTCTCTCTGCTCACTCTTGCCGAGATCCGGCCAGATGTCTGTGTTGCGCTTGCACCCTTTTCGCCTTCCCTAAGCATGCATTCCAGAGTGTCCAAGCCTGAACAGGGATCATAACTGCTCTGCATGTGCACTGGAAACCTGCTTATTGCGGCACAGAATTAGGGGTTTCACCGACACATTGTAATACCATGAAACCCTGAACACCAGCATTGCTGTTGTTCATGTAACATGAATTGCCATTGCAGGAATCTGTTCTCACTGTAATTAAAAGCAAGAAAATTCAAGCTGGTGGTTTTGTCCAACCACCTCTGTCTGGGAAAAAAAAAAAGTGAGACTAAAAAGGTGGAAATAGCAACAGAAATGTAAATACATTGTATAAAAAACACATTCTGCTTCCTTTTCGAGTTGTTAGTACCCAGTTAGGTGAACCTACGTAAAGTTTGGTAGTCTCAAGACAATCCTGTAAGGCAACCTGAAGGAACTCTGTCTAATAAGGGCTGAGCTCAGGCTGTGGATCCTTAACATCACAGGGTCTCTTCTCTCTCTACCTGATATCCCTTTTCACCGTTTTTGGTAGGGTTTGGGGTCGTTTATTTTGGTAGGGGTTTGCTACACATGACCTCTACTGCTCTTTACAGATTCGTGAAGGGTTCAAAGGCTATTTTGGGGAGGCAAAGGAGGATACCATAGCGGGGAGAATGAGAAAATGGTTGATGGGGTAACTGCAAGCCATTAGTTCCTTAGGAAGCCAGGCTAACATGGTAATACTGTTCAAATACACCTGTTACGCACTATATAAATTTCAATACCCACAGCGTTTAGTTTCTCCCAAATAAGTCTAGCAAATATTACAGCTGCTGCAACGAATGGACCTTATTGGGGTGGGTTTTTGGTTTGGTTTTTTTGGGTTTTGGGTTTGGTTTTTTTTTTTTTAGTGAAGTAAGTTTATTTTGGTACCAAACAAAACTAAGGTTATTTCCATATTACGACGTGATCACGTAGGAACTCGGGACTGCTGTGGCCTCAGTACATACAGTACAGGTTCAACCCAGAGTTTACAGGTAACTACAGAGTTCCACCACGAAGTCACAAATTTTCTCAAAGTCATAAAAAAAAAATAGAAAATTAATTAGCCTATTTACTGCATTTAGAAGCCATGATTAGTTGTCAAGGCTAAACTAAGCTGACTTCAGAAGTGACAAGGAGTAAACAGTTCATAGGACCAAAAGTCAGGAGGAGGTAGCCTTTAACTGTGGTTCCTCCCTAGGTTGGTTGTTTTAAGACACCCTTTGCATCACTTAGCCTCTATGTTTTTCAAGTTTCTTTTTTAATTTCTAGCACTAGATACAATCTGCTCCTTTGAGCGTGTTCCTCAGTATTTCTGAGGTTCCTTAAGAACACATAAAGTGGTACTTCAGCTAACCTAGAGCACTTTAAACTCTGAACAGCAGTGCTCAGTGTTGGAATTCCAGGAACTCGGCTAGAATTCAACTGTTTACCAAGATAATTATCCTTGCATTCATTTCCATGGCTTATATTCTGTGTTACCTGCTTTGAAAGGCACATACAGGATGAGCTTTACTTTCTATTTGTGCCTAAAAAGTCATAGTTATCAGTACCTGTGCACCACAAGCTGTTAGACACATACCAGCCACTGGGGAAAAGAAGGCAGAAAGGAGGTCTGAAAACTGTGAAACCCACCTTAAGCATTACCAAGTAATCATCATGTCGCTGAATTTGAAGCAGATTAGCTAAAGCCATCACTCCAGCCTTGAAATCAGGGTTATTCACTGTAAAAATAATCATCATCATTAGAAACATACACTGGTTTAACTAGCTCCAGAAGACGGAACTGGCTTCCTGACCCCACGGTATCGGATCGCTCTCGAGGATGGGCGAGCAACCCCTTCGCCTGGCTACAAAGCGATCAAAGCGCGCGCGCGCTCGGCAGCCAGCTTGCGGAACACCGTCCAAGCACAAACAGCATCGCTTCCCATGCCAAGCGCCGCGCACGTGTCCTACCGCACAGGCAACCAGCGTTACGTCTTTGAAAATAAAGCCAGTTTTAGGTATTCTCTCTCATAAATCTTTCTGTCGCTGCCGAGCAGAACTGGGCCTGCTGGGCGAGGGCAGGACCAATTCCTAGCTGTCTTTTTGTAGAAGGAGCAGTGGGTGAAGACTTGGGGGATTTAGGGCTAATTTTAGTAGCTCTTTTCCACCACTTCCATTTATTGTGAATGGGCCTAGCAGTTCAAAAAGTTACAATGATTACGAGAGAGGTACAGCTGGGGAAGACTGAGCCAGCATGTAATATGTGACAGTATCGAAGTTAATAGTCCGCCACCATGTTTCCTTAGCTTTTTCTTTTTTTAAGACATGTTAGAGTCTGTAGTCAAAAGGTATCTTGCTATTTCACCCGAACCCACAGCAAGTACTCCCCTCTGCCCTTCCCCTTTTTCACCCAACAGGAAAAGCTCTGCATCGGTGCACATCCAGACACCCGGGATTCACACGGAGCAGTTCCTCTTTCCTTTAGTAGGAATGCAGACAGGTGTAAACAACTCGGAGTAACTCTCAACACACTGTTCACAGAGAAGCGGTTTGAGCCAGCAGTAAAAGAATATACGAAGCCTGCATTTCTAAAGCTTTAAGTGGGGCTTTAAAAAGTTAAACGTATCACAGTACTGTAACAACTTAGAATCCAAAGAGCATCACACAGGCCATGGAACACATTGATGTACGGGGCATCCGTACGGTGGGTTGGTGCACACTTACCATCCAAGTTAATCAGCGGTTCTGCATTTTTTGCCATATTGTCAGTATTTTTAGCACCATCAGGGGTAGAATCCTTATACTTATCAGCTGTGAAATCAAGAAGCAAATATGAACAACGTTAGAGCTAATGACAAAAATAACCAGTGAAAAGTCTAGCTGTAGTTTGCGATAGCTGTACTTTTGGGGTGTGGTAATTGCCCAAGAGCCTCCGGGCTTGCACGCCGGTGTTTTGGAGCTCCTTCCTAAGGTCTCCAAAGGCTGCCGTTCTAGCGAGCTACCCGAACAGCTCCCATCTGCGGGGCGCGCACGTGCTAGCCGAGAGCAGCCTCAGAGCACGCTCCACGCTTACAGAGGGCATTATGCTCTTGAGGAAGGCTCTTCCTACAGCCTTCATCTCCGAAGGCTGAGCAAGCGGCACCTTACAGCTCTACTCCTTTTAAAACCCATCAATTCAACTAGCCTCGGCCCTTTGCCTCCATCAGCAGCATGGGTAGGGCTCACAAGCTACAGATTGAAGTTGGTGCTGATCAGCGAGTACGACGCTTCCAGTGAAGGCTCTGCTGCAGCATTCATCTGCAGTGCACAGCGGGGTTTTTCAAGCCGCCTGAGGATGGGACCTGCTGGTTCCTCCATTTTCATGTACCCCTGAGTCACAGGCAGCAAACTTTCTCCAACATGAGGGACTGAGAACCAGCTCTACAGATTGGAATTATTTATATCCCATCCTTGTCTCGGGCAGAGCTCAGCCCTGCAGAAACTGAAGGTAATGGAAAACAGTAATTGGGCTATTATTATGTTTGCTACCGCTAATTACATTTGTATCTGCACTCTCACCATAAGGAAACAGGACTCTCACTGCTGCTGACTGTTGAGATTTAACTTAACTTTTTCATAACCTTGCCCTAGTTCCCAAGGGTTCAGGATCTACTCCCTGTGAAACAAGGGTCTAAGAATAACTTATCTGAATAAATGCAGTACTAAAGAAAATGCATTTAATACACTTTAGAATAAGTTCTCATAAAGGCAATCCCACAGGGAGAAGGGTATAAATATATACAATGGGTTTTGCCATATCCAGAAATAAAGTAATAAATGCAAGTATGCTACTGCACTGTCCCACGGGAGCTGAAGAGAAACAGCTCACACCTGAACATGGTGAAAAACCAAGCAGGTGAAATTTTTTTTTTTAAGAAAACAATATATACTTTTGACATTGTCTTAATTTGACGAATACTTCATAAAATTATGTAGAAAAAACACATTTCCCTACCATTTTGAAATATTAAATATATTCACCCATACCATTATCTCCATACTCAAGCCTAACCGCTAAGCCGAGAAGCCAGTCCACCGTTTCTTGCCGCTCTTGCATTTTGAAAGGACAGTTCACATCTTTCATGTACTGCGGAGCAGAGAGAGAAAACAAACAGATGTGATTGACCTGCATGAATTAGCTGGGAGCACAGAACTGTTTTGTAATCAGTCACTTTCCCACAGACCTTACGGTTGTTAGAAGACAGTTATTGACAAGAAGCATCGTTGTGAAATGTCCTGCTGCAGCATCTGATCCATCCGAGACATTTTAGAGCGCTCCAATCCACCACTAACTCGAGTCTGCCATTAAAAAGCACCTGCTTTTTAATGAATGTGATCCTGTTATTCATTGGCAGACTGCAACCAGGGAAACCAAGATACCCTTCTTCGCTCTCTGTTCGTTTTACACAGTAAGCGGAGGCGAGGGGAAGGACAGAGAACAAATTGCAGCAAAAACTTCCCATCTAAAGCAGGAAGGAGGAATGGTGCTACCAAAGGCTTTCACAATACTGCTATCGGAGGATTCTGAGGGGCAGCAGAAGTAATTTTCCCTTTCTCAGGGATGGGCTACAAGAGAGGGCAAAACGTGGCTGGGACACAGCCTCTGCTTGGCTGAAGCCAGAACACAGGACCAAGCCCGACCTGCTGCCAAGCCCCCCACAGCCCAGGACACAGTGACAGTTCTGCTGCGCCCCTTCGCTGGGAGGAGAGAAGCGCCACACGAAAAGTGAGATGAGCGGGCACTGAGCATCGCCGAGCGGCATTTTCAGCTCCTCACAGGGCTCTTTTGAGAGAAAGGAGGTGGAAACCAAGCGGGAAAGCTCAACAGCCCTGCGGTGACTCCAAATGCTCAACGAGCACACAGGAGATCACTCACAAAACGATGGCTGCTTGCCACGCTTTGCGCTTGCAACGGAAAATCGTCTCTCTGAAATAACAGGAGCTGCAGCAGCTTTCTTCCGCACGCTTGCAAAGCCTACGAGTGCATTAGCCTCATCCATTTTCCTTTCAGTACGTAAGAATCATTAATGCAGAAAAAGCTGGTTATTTGTAGACAATTTTCTTGCTACTTCAACAGCCGAATCAAATCAGGCAAGGAACAGATTAGGATGGATACCACCTATTGCAACAACACAGCTGAGTGAAAATTGTGTACAAAAAGTTCTACCATCTTCAAAACTCTTACAGTTCGGCTTCAACAATACACTGAAATCTCTAGAAACGTATTCAGAGATGGGACAAACATTCGGAGTAATTTACATTCAACAACAAGCAGGTATTAACCGCCATTTACATAAGACATCTTTAGAACTGAAAATGGTGTTTGACACAACGAAATACCTTTTCAAACGATTTGGGCCAGTCATCACTGTGTATGTTTCTTAAATTCCCTCGGTCTTCAATCTTGTAATGTCTGATTTTCTGGTCTTCGAGCCAGACAATAAAATTTCTGAATTCCGTTTCATCTGTTGGGACAAGTAAACCAAGCGAGAATTAACCGATATCTCAAGGGCAAAAGCAAGCCCTTAAGTTTTGACCCAATTCACACAAATACCGGTGCCCCCGAGTGCTTTCACATTTTACCATAAAGAAAGATACCTCTAACACTGAAGTCGTGTATTCCAGGATAACCTCTCACCAAAACTCAACACTGAGCGTTTTTCATTTTTCACATCGCTTTGAATTGGCTACGGCTGACCGACTGCACCGAAAGGCACCAACCACCAGACTGTTTTCGTTTGGAATATAGTTGTAACTTATTAAGCAAAGAAGGAAAGGTGAAACAATGATAGAGAAACACAGTTCCTAACCCTGTTATCGGGACAAGCACGTTACACGCGGCAGTAACCCCCCTGTCTCTTCTAAAGAGCAACACACACGACTCGTGACTGTGCAAAGACATTTTCCTCCCGCGCTGTTGACTCAACTTTTCTCGGTTGTTGACCCAACATCTCATTATTTGGGAGCTGGAATTCCACAGTAAGAGACTGTGGTCCAAACAAAGATATTCGTACCGGACAAAGCAATTAGCCCGCACCTGCGCTTCAGTGACGGAATTTACTTCTGGACACAGGAGATCACAGCTCCGGGGTACCACCAGCCCCTCAAAAACCAGCTGCGATATTTTGGCATCGGATAAGCTTTAATATCCCGAGTTAATGGATTTAATATCCTCCTGCATCTCAGAGTGGGGTAAGCATCCCATTTTTCCCCTGTCAGGGACCAGAATGATACTTCTGCTTCCCAGAAGTGTCTTCTGAGCGATACAAGTGCCCCGCTTCGATCAAACGTGTTGTAAGAAAGAGACACGGTCACAACAAACGCGAAGCAAAGCTTTCAGTAAGACCTTTTAAAACTTCTACACTGACAAAATGAACCTTAAAGGGAAAAAAAAAAAAAAAGAATGTTAACCATAAGGAACTCCAGACCCGCAACAAAAGAAGATGACAGGAGACAACGTTTCTTGAAAGAGAAGCAAGTCTACCAGAAGCACTGAGGGAACGACAACCTACTGAAGCTCTGATACGGAAGCTTGTAACTGATCACCCTGGATAAATGCATTTGTTACGGCATCCTTTCGGGCCAAAAAGGCAGCTAAGCGTTGTGAAAATCAAGCATCACCAGCAGTGATACGCACTGGCGTATTACTGAACAGATCTAGTCACGCCATTAGACCGCTCTTATTCACCACCCTGCCTCTGCCCTGCTTCCCGTGCAGCAAGCTCCAGGCTCCGGCAGCAGCCGAGGGCGTTTTCCGTGGCACGCGTGGCTCCTGTCCCCCGCAGTCCGTACGCCAAGGCTCTCGGCGGGAGGAGGCCAAGAACGGCGGCGACGTCGCTCACCCCGGGATGGCGCCTCCGCTTTCGCTCTGCTCCCAGCCAACGCTCAAAGAGCCCCCAAAACCCCGCGAACCAGGCGCCACCACTGCGGCGCCGAGGCGTCCCGGTTTTCATAGAATTGTTGAGGTTGGAAAAGACCTCTGAGATCATCTAGTCCAACCATCAACCCCCCCCCCCCCCACAAAAAAAAAAAAAAAAAAA
>VZTL01038641.1:0-74613 GCA_013400535.1 Scopus umbretta
AAAAAATTTAAAAAAAAAATCAACAGTTTCACTCATATTCCAAAAGTCCCATGTGATGTGATGTACTGTGCAGAGACTCCTTCCTATGTCCTCTTCTCCTTTCAAAAGCAAGAAAACTGGCAAGTAGACCCAAGACTTCTAGTGTTTGCCGTTGATGGCAAAAGGCAGTTACGGCTCTGTGCACCCGGCTTAGCCATGTAACTGCAGGATTCCCCAGTGAGTGATCTGAAGGCTTTTCCTCTGGCCAAAGGAAGAAGGACTTGACACAATGTTCTTTGGCTGCAAGTTCTTAAAGGCTTCCACTGAAAGGGTTCTCCTTCAAAAAAAAGAAAAACTGCAGTTGCTGTGGGATTTTTTTTTTTAATAAGAAAATGTTGAGGAATAGGTGGAACCGATGTAATAGTTTGAGTGAAGCCCTCACAGTGCTAAGATGTTGGGGTCTGCTACAAATATTCAAGTTCCAAGGCGTGCCGAAGAGCTTCCAGGTCAGCGTGACAAGAGATTCTCCAGAATGGCATGTTGTGCTAGAGTGAAACCAAAAGAGGGTATTTTTTGGTTTTTGTTTAATACTGAGATCAAAACAACTTTCTTAGTTTGCACCCTCAGGAACAGAGCTTTGTACTTGGGCCACCAGGGTGTCACAGGCAAGGAGGCTTGTCTTAGGGAGGACGGAGGGGAGTGGGGAGTGTCTGATCTGCTGACACCTTTCTCCTACGCACAGAGGAAGACAGATCCTCCACAATTCGGGAGTGTCCTGCTTCAGAGAGGATGTAGGATGCAGGCTGACTTTGTGAACATGCTAGCTACTGAACTTCACTCTCCTATCTTTTCATGGGTTAATTAGGAATGTTTCTAGAATTGCAGTACTCCTGGAAACACTTTTTTGCCACTTAATGATGTTCACCTATTGTAACAAGTTATACAAGAACCTTAGACTCTCCAGAAAGCACCATAATCCTGTCCTGTCACACCGATTTCAAAGTTGTCCTACTTACTACTAGTGAAAGCTGTTGCCAGTGCTTCACAGACAAACAATATGTAACAAAATGATGTTATTAAAATTTACAAAAGTATAAAAAAAGTAATTAATACCACACAGAGTCAGAATGCTTTCTAACAATTCCCCTTCCAAGTTAACTGGAACAGTAGGTCATACTGCTTTTTCTGGGAATGCAGGAACTGGTATCATTGCTCAGATCAATTATTCATTCAGCGTGACACTGCTGCCTCAGAGAAAGGCTGATAAGACAGCTTGTCCTCAAGAAACTTTCCTAATTCTTGTTTGTGAGAGACTATCTTATATTTTTCTCCTGCCTCCTCCCTGTTTTTCAGTTCATATTTACTGTGATAAATCTGAAGTCATGTATACAAATGTCCAAGTTCAGACCAGTCAGTTCCACTTGAAATCTTAGCATCTGAACAAAATCTGGAAAGGTCAGCTATCTGCGACCTACTATATATCTTGATCATCTCTTGAAAATTGTGAATAGACTCTAGGAAAACCTAAGGTAGGTTTGTAAGAGGATGAAATACCAACTTTTCAAGTGCTGTGAAACAAGTGCAGTTCCGTTATGCAGGGGACCCGAGTATTACACCCAGTAGTCTGAAAGCATCATTGCATCAACAGAGCTCTGAAACCGTTAGCAATAGCTATGATCCCGGTGGTCACTTGCAAAGAGGTAACCTCAAAATAATTAGAACTCGCTTTTAGATGTGAAGTACAGCTTTTCTTGGTATGTTCTGGTGAGCCTGGGGTTCAAACTGGATTTGTTTCTATTCAAAACAGTTAAAGATCAAAGACACAGCTCATTTCTGCACTTAGATTTTATAACAACATTTGGGCTTGTGATTTTCTTAGCTTCCTCCCAAAATTCTGGTCTCTGTATGGTCAGTGAAACGTATGCAGTAACATTCAGAAAGCCTTAACTGACAAAGTTTACTTCCCTTCCAGTGTGGGAATAAAATTTCAGAGTATTTTATCACTGTAAATAATTCAAACGTAAACATACTGCTTTTGGATAAGTAGCTTAGACAAAGCTTTAGAGCGTATGTGCTTCCTAGATAGATGATTCTGATGGAGATGTTCCTTTTCCAAGCGTACCTACCTGCGTCAAAAAAATCCAGTGGTTCCAGATGTTTGTTTTACAGAGTGTCTATTTACACACCTCTAATGTTTAAACAAACTCAAGCTTCCCTCTGGTATGTTGCCTATCAGTAAACAAATGTTTCCTTCAAGCTATTTATCAGTGTGTATAGGGACAGCAAGCAAACACAGACAGCTGAAGCGATGGGAATCCATTGCTCTGCAATTTCACTTTAAGGGGAAAAGTTATTTCCTTCTCCCTCCCCCTCCCCTGGTTGTTATTAAACCCATCCCATTAAAATATCTATTTTTCTTTCTTAAATGAGAAGAAAACTTGGCCTCCCAGCCACTCCTGTTGTTCAGCATTTACAGATTTATCACTCATCAGACAGGTGAAGAAAAATGACCCACTAACATGGAGATACTATCAGTGCTGTCGGCAAAACAGCGAAAGGCTCTCTGCCCCCCCTCCCTTTTTTTTTTTTTTTATAAAGCTCAGGTGTGCAGAAGCCTTGACTAATGATTGTCATCAATCAAAGGAGGCGACAGCCCAGCAAAGAATGTGCTCTACTAATGGGAGAGCTGCTTAGGCCAGGAGACACAAGCAAGAGGGTGCTTGAAATCCTGCCTATAGAAGACCGCTGAACCTTCCCACTTCTTCATAGTGGCAGAGAGCCCCTGCAGCCTTTGATGCAGTCATGTTCACTGACCCACTGCCTTTGAAGTAGGCACTGGGCTGTCAAAAGCAGCAGGCTATTATCGCTTCATTTCCCAGTCATGCATTTTGGACTCTTCTCTGACAACTCCTTAACCCTTCATGAACTAGAGGACCAGCTGCAGATTTAGCTAGTTTTCCAAGGTGGCGGCAGGTATTGTTGCTTCCATTGGCTGGGGGAAAGACGCTCTAAAAAAGAGGGCTTCTGCTGCGTTGAAGACAACGTGAGATACAACTCTGGGGACAGAACATGTGACAATCACCTTATTTGCTGGGATTCCTTTGCTCCTGGGCTTGTGCACCCCGTGAGCTCAAATTTGCTTGGGAAGTCTTTGCAGAATCTTCATTCAGAATGAGATGTGAGCACAAGGTTCAGCCATATAGCTGAGTTCCTGTGAGGTAATATTTTGTACATCACCTGAGCTATAAAACTGTAATCTGGGTGCCTATTAAAAATGAACTAGTTTGCCAAAGATGGGACTCATGCAGTCAGTTCCTGCATGTCATGTGCAATGCTCCTGAAGCAAATGCAGCAATGCATCTTTCTGCAGCACATCAGGAACACAAGACCCAGGACGCACAAAGACATCTTGCAAATAATACTTGCTGTTAACAAATTGTATTCCTTTCCCTGTAAAGCCAAATAAATGGAGATTCCGGGCAGGCTTCTGTTCTAAAGATTAGGAAATTAAAACTTTGGCTGTTCAATTCTCATGTTGTACAATTCAGCTTTCCTTCAGGCCGTTGGTGTTCTGCATGTTTCTACCACTCCTGGGTTTCTCTAAGACACTGATATCCCTGTGTATGGCAGAAGATATTCCTTGCTGGATCTCTAGCCCCGCGCTGCCCCCCATGTAAGCAGAACAGGAGCTTTGGTCTTGTCAAATTTTGCTTTTATCTCTTCCAAGCTCTGGGGTTCCGGCTTCTCTCCTCTTACAGGCTACCCAAAACAAAGGAGCTTCAACGGGTCCCTAGAACTCCAGTTCTCCTTTCCCAGACAGTGGACTGTGTACTAGTCCCTTTGGTATTCACTCTAATGATGTTACATGCTATGATCTCGATGAGTCATAAATGTAAGTACATGTATGTATATATGCATATTCTAATTAAGTAATTAAAAATAATTCCAATAATTTGGAATTTACAAAAGCAACACGTGCAGATGAGAAATTCACCCTGCTTGCTCATCTGAGATCACACACTGGAGTTTTCCTTTTCATGTGTTTAAAGCCATCTTTATTAAGCAAGAATGATTCCTGGAACATGTGACACAGTGACTACCTGAAAAATTGCACTAGCTGCCAAGGTGGGGGGATTTACAGTAGGAAATTTCTGACAAGGTTGTTGAGTATTTTGCATACTAAGAAATGAGACCAACTGTAAACTGCTTCAAATGGAGGGAGCTTCATTGAATGCTTAAGTAAGGGTAACTGAAATGAAAACTTGGAAGAATCCAGCATGGCATCCACGAACTGTACCTTTTTTGCTCCCTGTTCCTCTTCAACACCATCTCCTATTACAATGTATACGGCTTTCCTTCCAAACCTTTGCATTATTCTTTCAAAACAGCTCTCTTTCCCTAAGCAACAGAAGAGAAGACACATTTTTTTAATCTGGACACATACAGCAGGTGGGGCTGACATTCAGGTACTGGAAGTGGAGCTGGGACTAACTGAACTTGCTGCTACATTCCTTGTTTTCTTTTGAAATTAGAACCTAACTGAATCTTCATCTGACATGGATTCTCTCCATCGCATGACAGCTACTAGCATTTTCTTTATCAGCCAAGGACTGCCAAGTGCTGCCAGTTTTCTGTAAACTTTGTGACTTTGATGCACTGCTTAGACTGGCAGTTGGTGGATTCAGTATTCAGTCCCGAGAGCCCTCTTCTGTTCATTCTGGTTGCAGTAAAAACATAAAAATACAAACCTCAGAGGCTCAAACACTTACACCGGAAAGGACAGAACACAAAAAAGCCCCAAGCCAACCCTACCAGTATTCATTACTTACACAGCTTCATAAAGCTCATTCAGCAGACTTGACCTCTCTGCAAGAATAAGAGGATCCAAACAGAGTTTCTGTATGTAACGGATCCAACCAGACTGTCTTCCTCCTAGCTGGGTGCAGCTGAACAACCCGCATGCAGCAGATGCTCCATAGAGTAGGTATTTTTCAGGCTCACTCCCCGTAGAGACACTTGGGAAGACTTTGGGTTTTTTGTTTTTGTTTTTGTTTTTTTTTTTTTCCAGTCTGTACTAGCTTATGCGTGGGCCCTTAGGATGTGAATTAGCGATGCGTAAACATGGAGCTAAAAATAAAGCTCATACATTGCTCGTTGTGATCAGGTTGAATGGAAGTGCCTGACCCGGGGACAAAACTTCAATCTGTCTTTAGTGAGGCCTAAGTTAGTCTGCCCTTACCTGTTTTTGTTGCACTGTAAATGTTTTCAATGGGGAAGACAGTGCCCAGTCCATAGAGAAGCACTTTAGCAAGAGCTGGTATAAGTTGAGTTGTGGTGACCAACACATTCACACAGTTAGGCCTAGAAAACAAAAGTTAGTAGAAGTGGCAATCTGTGTTTCTTTCTTTTACTCTAGACTGAAAGATAGTAGGAAGCAAACCTTTCATGCAACTGGAAGTTCCCAAGCCAATTGGGAGTTTATGCAGCTAGAGGCAGACAACGTGAGTACTGGTAATGTCTTTTTATCAACTTAGTAGAAAAAACTTAGAAAAAACATAAAACAAACTAGCAACAGTGGTGCAACCCTACTGCATGCAGGCCAGCATCTGTTTCATGGGAATTTAAAAACCATGTAGTAATGTCCATGCTGGGTTCTTTGAGTGAACACGTTCAGGGATAGAAGGGCCCTTTTCTGCCTTTCCTACTCTTTTGTAAATCTGCTCCCATGAAAAGTGTGCCACAAATGAGGTAGCCAAGGAAAGGCAAGAAAAAGGACTGGTTTTACTTTTGCTCAGTTCCTCATCTCAAGCTCACTCCAACCCTTGATAATTCAAGTCTGGTAAACATGTGCAGACTGGCCTCCCACAGGTTTGGCCAGCAAAGTCCTATAAATGTGTCTCGATTTGTTTGGAGGGGGGAAAAAAGGGAAGCAAAGGAGATCCTGGATCAAGCCTGTAGGCAATTCTTTAAGCTGTTCTTACCGGGAATGTATCAAATTCAGCGCCTTCAGAGCATGTGTGAGCCAGAGATCAGTCAGCGCTTCAAGTTCTGCTCTTAACTGCAGCCAGGTTTCCCTCTTAGGAGCTCCTATTAAACCTGTAAGCAGGGAAAGCATCTTTGCAGAAGCACAGAAAGGGAACTGCACGGCTTTGTGTGCAGAATGCCAAAGGGCTCCTGTCTGTGTTCTGAACCCTCTCTCTCGCTGCCCTTCCCTCGGTGCAGGCTGTTTCCCTGTGCCCACTGCCACGTCACTCCAAGGCTCTGCCCTGCGGTACACGAGGCCTGTCTGCAGCACGCTCCTACGCCTCTGCAGCTCAGCTCCCTTCCTCTCCAGCAGAATGGTACCAGTCACCTGCACACCGCGGGACCTCGCTAAAGCACCTTTCTTGGAGTTAGCAGGAAGCTCGTACGGGAAATGAGTAGGAGGACGAAAGAGCTGCGTACAGCGGGTAGTGGCCTCGGCTGAGAGAGATCTGAAACCAGGACGGTTTTGTTTCACCTGAAAGCTGTGCACCGTTTCCAGTACATGCAGGCATGTTTCTTCCAACTATAAAAAAAAATGTTGTGGAGATATTCTGAGTTTTGCTTCTTTATCTTTCTAGTCAGAGACCTGGCACTGATGTTCTAAATAAGAAGCAGAGCAGCCTATTGGAAGAACTCTCTGGAACTAGCTGAGATGAAGGAACCCAGGGCATCCTGATATCCAGTGGTATTTTTGGGGGGAGTTAAGAACAAGCTGTTATGATACAATAATGCCTTCAGAGATCAGCCATGTGTTCTGTGGGAAAAAAAAGCATATTTATTAAAAACATATGATTGCTTGCTTACTAAGCATTTTGGAAAATTGGAGAAGGTTGCTTTCCTGCCAAAGAAATTACAAAATAAAGTTCCACACTCAGACTTGTGTCCTCCAACCGCTAAACCAGGTATTTTAGCATACCTCCTGCAAATCCCATACAGAACCTTGTTTAAGGATGACTGCTGAAACACTTGCTCAGCTCAGCGTGAAGTATTCATATCACGATGCTCTCTGCACCTCCTCCATAGCATGTCCCTAGCAAGGTCAGAAGTATTTGGGAAGATAAAAGGCATGCTTGTTGCCTGGCCACAGACACTTACCCCCTACGTTGTTTTTGTAGGTGTTGTACATCTCTTTCACTCGACGGTAGCGGAATGCTAATTTCCTCATCCAGTCAACTCCCCCATGAACGCCCGAGCCCAGACACAGATTTGCACTGGCGGTTGAACTGTGAAAGCCATCTGCGGAGAAGTTGTATGTGCTGGGAAAGGGAGGAGGGAAGGGGAGAGGTCAGTATAATTACAGTCTGTACAGTGCCAGCAGGGAGTGGAAACAATTGAAAAGAAACGTGGAGACAAGTGGCAGCAGAGATATACAAAGGACACGCTGTACAGAACTGGAGTTCATCTCTAGCATGGTTACTAGCACAGATTTAAAAAAACGTTCTTACTGTAAACACAGCGCACGTTACTTAGCACTCCCTGTCAATTCTGAGGTTCTCTGGACTACTGACTGCTTGGCTACATTGCGAAACAGGCTCTGAACACACATTAGATCAAGAAAATAAATGAAGAAATTAACTAAAGGAGCTGTAACTGTCTGCAACATGCAAGGTCTGTTTTTTTTAATTAAGTTAGTATTTCAGAGCAACTCTAGAGTAATTACCACAATGAACTGGGGGCAAGTGACGGCTCCACAAACACCTTAAACAGGCAGTTTCTCTGAAGGAAGCAATCCTGCCTTCTACCAGGCATTTGTTCCTGTCTTCAGCCCTCCTCGATGTCCCTTTCTTTGTACCAGCACAAGCACTTCTTCAGCACTGAGGTGAATCAGATCAGGGAACTGTTCCAGTTAAAAGATACTACAGCTTCAAAAAAAAGAAGTTGCTTTTCAGCTGGATCAGTTCCCTGGTTTCAGGGAAGCGGGGGCACGCAAGGAGGCAGTACCAGCCCATGTCATCTTAAAATGTTTGCTGGATGACAGCATCAGGATGGGTTTCACGGTTTCAGGAGATGTCAGGCTGAGCTGCGATGGAAGAGGGCAGCCACAGCTCACAGGGCACAGTTGGCGGGATGGGACCGCAGACCCAGCACATTTGGACAAACTCGGCTTGAACCAGAGCAAGAGAAGGGACAGAAAGGCTCAGCGACACAGACCTACCCTTCTCAGCTGCAGCTGGAAGTTAGTTCAGCTCATAGTGCTTCTGACACCTCCCTGGGGGAGCAGCCAGTGCTGGCATAGTCACATCCTGATTTACTGCACACTCATCTCCCCTTCTAGAAAGCCCTGATGCCACTTCATTTCTGTATTAAAGCACCTACACAGGAGTTTAACGTGCTTAACATACCTGAGTCAGCTCAGCTTCATTTCCCACATAGACAAGCCATGAGCAACTGAGAAGTATTTCTGAAGCAACTGAGACAACTCAGGCAGGAGCTTTTCACAAGATTCAAGATATGCAGTTAGCATATAGATTTTTTTGTTCACTCAAAGTAAGCGCACTGATTGAGATAAAACCCAAATTAATGTTTTAATCAATACCTGAACAAGCATCCAGACTCACCTGCTTACAGGCCACTGGAGCCAAAGGACTTAAATATACATTTGCCATTTCAGTGCATTGCAGAGCACAAACTAGCATTTCGGTTATAGCAAAAAATCCTTCAAGTGTTCTCTGCAGAAGGAAAAGTCTCTTCCCTGAAACAGTTCACTGTTTTCTGTGCTGTTTCTGCACCAATTTCTCATAATAACGAGCCATAAAAAAATACAAATTATAAAGCTCTATATGAGTTCTGCACATTTAATTCTTGTGCCAATTGCCACGACTCTGCAGGCACCACTTTGGGAAAGGTAGATGTAACTGTACAGAAGTAGTTTTTATGTACAAGATGATCTAACCAATGTTTGGTGCAGTTTTGGTATAAGCTACACCCAGTGACAAGGCTCTGGCATGGCAAGGTCCACAATCCTCACTACCAAGCCCATTCATTATGGACTGGGCAGTGGGAAACTTTTCAATCTGTTTTTGAAGTGTTTTGGCCACACCTGTGCCAACTGGCTGGCCAAATTGTACCTGAAACTACTGTAGTCTGACTGGAGTTCAACCTAATTTTAGCTATAGTTCCCAGAATGGTTCAAAGCTCAGTATAGTCATGGCTTGACAGTAGGCACAGACATATTTATGTGAGAAAGGGGACTCCTGTGCTTCTGTGCGCTTAATAAATGCAGACAGCATGGAGCCAGGGAGGGGAGAGGGCACATGGCTGAGAATGTTATTTTACATCACCGACCAGCCCTCTGCTATTTTCCAACAGCTGGGGACTGCCTGACCTGCAGCTTCCAGCCTGGAGATCCCGTACCTTAGATCTTGACCATTATCATCTGATGATACATCATCTATGTGGATCTGGTCACAGTCCTGAGAAGCGTATGAAAAAAAAAATACAGCAGTAAGTAAATGCTTTGAAAAAAATTCTGAAAGAATGTAATGAAAAGTTACTTTAAGGGTAATATTAAGGAGATAAAATCTTACATATTGCTAGTATTGTCTGGCATAGTCTAGCCAGTTAATTGTTAGGAACAAGTATCACATAGCACTTCCACAAAGTATGAATAGACAGAGAGCGTGTGTGCGTGAACTGCTGTTATCTAAGGGCACAACAGCTCTTGAATAATACAGTAAGTGAAACTCCTTCCTATGCAGACAGAAGGGAGAGAGATGCTTGTGTTTTGATCAGGAAAACTGTGTTTTTTAAATTTTGTATGCATGCTAAGGCAGAGAATTGGCAGCCTCTCCCCCTGTGAGGATACTGCTTTGGATAGGAGGTGTATGCCCACATAATTACAAGGGGAGATCTGTGCCAAAGAAATTTCCAGAGATGCCTGTCCTGCTGGTGTTTTCCCAGTTTGTCCTGAGGGGGCTGAGCTTCCTTCGATGTGCAGGGAAGATGGGCTGAAGCACTGAAGGTGGTACCTTTTCATAGCCCCAGCCACAGACAGAGTTAAGGAATAACGTGCATCGGTAATGAGGAAATCTATGCACAGGAAATTTAACCAGAATATACACTTGGAGCTCAGCCTGCATGAAGTATGTATTCTAGATCTTATCTTCCAAAATTCTTCATTGTTTGAATGGTGGAGGCCCTGCCTCAAAAATTTGAGAAACATTATTTCTTTGGTTTCTTTTCTAGTCTTAGCATTAAGATTAGAAAGAGAAAAATCAGGAAGCTTTTCCCACCACCTTAAATCTCCTTTCTCCATGACCCTTCCAGGTAAGAACAAAACAGAAAGCCTTCAAGCTGATGAACACTATCTTTTATTCTTTTATTTATTTTTATTGATTTTTCAACAGAGGTAAAAGCACTTGGGACAACAGGACTCCGAAGTCAGAACAACTGCAGCTAACCAAGGTATGGTTATTCGTCACCACTTCAGTATTCTGTAAACCACAGAATTTGTCTTACCTTCCTTACATAATTATGAGTTTTATGAATTACTTTAAACTAGCCCCTTTCAAAAAAAAGAAAAAATGCCCAAAGACGTAACCAAACTTTCTATCAATAGCAAAATGTCACAGATAGTTCTTGTCCATAATCATGAGATTTTCTGCAGCATTTACTTCAGATAATTCTCAAAAAGACACAAGACTTTATCTTGTTATCTCATCAGTTCTCTTATCAACCTATCACTGGGGTGTACATTTCTGTAAATAATTGCAGCCAAGCAGCTGAACAGCAGATCTCTGCTGGCACCTCTCTTTTTCCTCCACCCCCATCATTTTTTAAGCCCCCCTCCCAATAGCTGTTGCGAGCCATGCTGGGGTAATATTGATGCAGCCCACTTCACTCCAGTTGTATGATGCAGGGCATTAAGTCAGGGGAAAGGTATTTGCGGAGGGATCTGTTTTTCTCATTTGTGAATGAATTGTTCTGTACACTGAAGTGTGACAACAGTAGCTATCGCATTTCTAACTTAATAAAATACCATGACACTTGGTGAGACGCTACCTCATAGTCCGCCGGCTGAGCCTATCGTGTTACTGGGTGAAACACAGGGAAGCTGGTTAAAGCAAGAATGTGGACCATGTTTTACTACTTGGTTATAAGACTAATTTTTCATTCTTGCAGAATTTCCTTGAAATCTTGGTGAGTAGGGAATCAAGGCAGGATATGTGGGCTGCTGAAAAGAAGGCCCAGATTGTTCGAATGGAAGTCTGCAATGGGGACTTAGCCCAGTTTTCACATACGCTGACTTTTTAAAATGATACTGTCGGATCTCAGAGGTATATGATGTGTAGCATGTACAGTCTATAATTGAGTCAAACGTGTAAGACCTCAGTCAACCCTCACATCTCTGGGAACTGAACTGTTTTTACTGTTGTGGTATCTCTAGGTCAGTCTGTGCTACACAACCTGGCTCCAGGAGGGACCAGACCCTTGTACACACATGTAAAGGAGTGTGGGCTAATGCAGCTTTGAACTGGTACTGCAGGCCTGGAGAAAGCTCTGCCAGCTCCTTGTGAAATACACGCTGTTCCTGAGGATGCATGGAGAAGGCCCTTCTGTTATCACTTACGCTCCCTCTGAATACTCTCAAGGTATGTCTCATGCACACATGAAAACAACGTACGAACACACAGGTTTTCTATTTGTGTATCGGGGCTCTGTTAGGTATTTTTAAACATCTCATGGATTCATTGATCAGTTGAGCTTGCATCCCTCATTAGGCAGGGGGTTAACAGAACAGTTCCCAGAACACAACACCTCCAGGGATGACTCTGAAAGCCAGTAACTTGTAAACAAACTAATCCCCTTGTTTGTTAATTCCTTATCCCCTTGTCAGTCCCCCTGTCCTTAATACCTGTTTTCCAGAGTGCTAGGCAATAGTATCTCCAGAGGGACTGGGGGTGGAAGGTACTATACTCTTTAGCCAGTGTTGCACTGTGAACAAAAGGCATCCAGGAGAAAAACCACAACCCTGGAAAGCCCAGAGTTCATATTTTAAGTTCACTGTGATCTGCAACCTTGGGCAACTCCTTTTCTCTGTGATTTCCCAAAAGGGGAACAGAGAGTGAGAATACCTCCTTTCAAGTGACTATTTGCTGATATATTCCGCAGTGTGATCAGAGCCCTTTGCACACAATGCCTTGCATAGTCCATACTTGCAGACCATAGGGATTTAATCTGCCTGTACTGTTGCAACTGCAGGCAGAGATGATGTGGTCGACAGCCATGTAAGTGCTACATGAGTGGGTGAATTAGCGTGGCAAAACCACACTGTATGATTTCAACATGTCGCTCGGCAAACACAGGCCTTGCTTGCCTGGGTTGTGTTGCTAACAACCTCCAGAACAGGGCAATGCTCGTGTCACTGCATGCCTTGGAAGTGCTACACGCTGGTTGTACTTGTCAAGGTTTGGTGCCTTGATTCTTTGCTATGGGGTAGGCACACCACTACGCTGTGCTTCAACAAGCATTGACCTCCTTCCCTGCCCTGAATCAGCTGGAAAAAAGTCCAGCTTCTAAGCTGCACAACTTAAGAGTTAACAAGTGTTTGGCAGGAGTCTGGTCTAAGGTCACCCACCTGCCCTGTGGACCAGTGATCAGCCTCCTATCCACCTAGCCTGAGGTTTGGGCAGAATCAAATGGGAAATTGGCCTCTCTACTACTCTCTTAGGCTGCAGCACTAAGAGAGGATGGGTTGAAGCAGGTTATCTGAATGGATCTGCTAGTTTGCCTTTTCACATGTCCAAGATTCCCACTCCCGTGCATAGCAGGAAAAATGCATCCAGACAATGCATCCACAAAACAGTTGCCTGAATCCCTTCCGGGTAAACCCTGAAAACACATAAAGTCCTGGCTAACAACAGACTCTCAGAATTGTTTTTTGATAGAAAAAAGAGAGTATTCCAGTTCAGGCTCCTCACTCGGACTTTGAAGCCAGTTTTTTGCTACAATATGAAATCACACCCTCACCAGACTAAAGAAGGATCACACAAATGCTAGCAAGGGCTGTGCAAACCTTGCTGTATCCAAGGACAAATGTTTCATCCTCATCAGGGAATGTTTCATTCCCTCATTTGGGAATGTTTCAAAAGGGCTCTACACCCTGGCAGGACCTTCTGCTCTGCACAGCACTGAAAACTGCAGCCAGTAAAATAAACCATTCCCCTGTGCTAAAGCAAGGTAATATGTGACCTCCTTGTCCAACCTGCCTCTCTGGAGAGGATGGGTGACATTTCCTCCACTTGTCCCCTTGCTTCTGCTGTCAGGACTGAGACCAGCCATGCTCTTGTTGGTTCAGTCTGCTGGGCCCCCCAAAATGCCTGAACTTGGCTATGGATGTTTGCCTGAGAAATGTTTTCTTATGTTTAGCATTTTCTAGTAAGAGCACTCTTGCTTTGGTCTCAAATGCAGCAGCTATCCTACTGCTTTCCCAGTTACAGCTTTCACCCTGCCCCAACACAGAAGATGGTCAGAAATGGTTTCAGCCCTGTGCTGTTCTAGCTTATGTTGTCTTGTTCAGGCCAGTGTTAGACCACATGATGGTGCTAATGTATATGGTAATGTTTGTGGGTCTAGAAATGAATCAGCTCCTGTGCTTGTTTTTTATCAATTTCTTTTCTCTTTTTTAAGACTATCATTCACTGCATTTTTTTTAAGCCTAATGTTTGGTGATGTATGATCCTTAAATATCACTTTGTGAATATTCAAACCTGACTTTTAGTTATCATCCTAAATGAAGGAGCAGGATGGTTAACAGACGGAGATAGATGACTCTGTTGTTGCAAATTCTTCCAAACCAAAATGGATTTTTTTTGAAAGTGAATTTTTTTAAAGAACATTTACTTCTCTTGAATTCCCCTTCATCCCTCATTTTTTTCATTAAGAAGGCTCAGATAAAACCAAACCACTTTGGTCTAGTTTTGGTTTGAAAAAAAGTTTGGTTTCTTTCATTTATCAAGCATGCGTGAAAAGGGGAAACTGAAATTTTTCAGTATGAGGTGCTCTTCTCTTTCCTGGGCTACCTGGGCCATACATCGTCATTTAGAATGCTTAGCGTTTTTATCTTAGTGCTGGACTGAAGATAAAATTGTCTCACAATGCTACTTCTTTGCTTGCTTCTGCTCTGGCTAGCTGGAACACTACTTGTTTTCAACAGTTTTTAATGTTTATCACAGTTTTGAGCCATCCAGGTCCAGCAGCAAGTTCTTCTCACCTTTAGGTGCCTATGCTGTCCCTTTACACCCTCTGCAAGTCCATTAAGGCTGTATTGACTCACTCATTCAGCTGCCAACTTTGTTTTTTCTCAATTTTCTAGTAAAAGCAAGTAAGCTGATAAGGTAGCCTAGGAAATCAGCAAAAATTGCTTCTCTTCTGTCATGCAACAACAAAATGGCACTAGTAATATAAATGTTTGTTTTTATCATCTTTGTAGCCCAAACTACTTAGAGACTACTTCCCTTAAGATTTTGGTGACTAGATGTGTCCTGTAGCACCTGGCTCTCTTCTTCTGTTGGAGATAGAGCCCAAGTATTTTGCAGAAGGTTCTGATTTCTATTTGGAGACACAGTGTTAAACTTTAGCTCTTCACTGGACTAGTTCTTACTCAGTTACATAGTCCTGCTGGATGAAAGAGTCCCATACCTGAGGGATTTTTGTTTAACTTTTGCTTCCTTAATGTCTAGAACCCACAAAAGAAAAAAACCCAACATACCAACTTTTTATAATTAAAAACTTTGCTCTACTGTAGTGGCTGAAGAAGAACTTGAGAGGCCATGTGAGAAAAAACTGACCTAAGGACTATGCTTCTAGCAGCCAAAGCTGTTACTGACTGATAAACGGGCAGAATTTACTGAGGCCACACAATCTACTACTTCATTTCATGTTTTAGAGAGGTAAGTGAAGCAAGGAAAAAACTTGTTTTAAAATGATTTGCCAACTTATACTCTTGCAAAAGTCTAGATAGGTAGAGGGTTTCTGGAGGGTGGCTTTGTGCAGGACACGGAGCTTTGTTGTACCACACGTTGAGATCAGAAGGGTGCAAAGTGCTAGTTGTGTATTATCACTACTTATATAGTACTCTGAACTCTCAAACAGCAGCTTTTTTTTTTTTTCCCCCTAAGAGAAGGATTTTTTCACTTTGCACTTCCTGAACCCTCATCACCCATTCCCTCTTTGAAAAAAGCTGAAAGAGGAAAAATCTGTCAGTTCAGGTGCTACCCACTACTTGTCTCTGAAACAAAATGAAAACTGTCAGCAAGTGAAACCTCAGATTGCAAGGAGAGAGGTGGCAGGAAAGGTTGTACCTCCTGTAATGGAGAGGACCACAGTGCAGTGATGGAACCAGAAGTTCTTGCTGAACTCATCAGGCACAGAAAAAGTTCTCCCATTTCATCTGGCACAGAAACAAATTCTTCCCTTTTCAAGTGAAGAAAAAGACCACAGAAGTCTGCCCAGGGATGCCAGATACCTCCAAACAGTATTCCGACTCCAAGATGCCCACAGCACAAACCCCATTTTATTCACTTTGTATGTGACTCATTCAGACTATTTCTACTGATTGCAAATGCAAACAAATTTTCATCAGCGCTGTACAGCTGCTTCTCAGCTGGTGGCAGACTTCTGCTAACATCACTTTGCTTGTATTTACTGTATATTAAAAAAAGATTTTCACTTTTTGTAAAGCATAGTCAGACCTAACCATGCTACAAACAGGAAGAATTCTTCCTCTTGGTCTTTTATGTTGAAACTCCCACGGTTTCATCCTGCAGTGTGCCTGAGCGTGAGCAGACCTCCTTCTCTGTCTGTGTGTGCAAACAGAGCTTCCTCAAGAACAGAGACCATTTTTAAAACCTCTGCATTGGCTCATAGCTAATTGCTACCTGCCCCATAGGATCTATGCTAATTTAGCTTAATAAAATTATTAAATAGCAAATTTCAGGAGAAGCAGCAGCAATGTCCTCATTATTAGATTTAGTAAAACTGCCAAAAGCCATCATTGTTACTGTGTATTTAGAAAATAATTCCTTAACAGAATGAAGATGTCAAAGGGACACAGTAAAGTATGCTTCTAATAAGCCACCTAAGGCCCATTTCTTTGGGGTCAAAAATGAAAGTTTCTTGGCCAGAAAAACAAGTTTGTAGACCAGATGCAAATGATTAGAGAGAGAGATGTTAAATAAAATAAGCAGCTACATACCTCCAGGTCATTAAAGAACAGATGTGTATCTGCAAGGTTGAAGATCATTTCTTCCATCATAAGACCTATCCGCACAGAAGTTGTAGTGTCCTGTTAGGGGAAAATCAGTTTTTTTCCATTCACTTTGATTTTATTTTTCTTCTTTTTTTGGGGGGGTGGGAGATCTTAGAGCAAACATAGGATCTACACATTCCTGTTTCTGAAGATATGTTCATTGAAGTAATTTTACTTCCCAAGTGTATCTTAAAATGATTTTCCCATCCTTTCTTTTGCTCTCCTAGATAATCGAATTCTGTTCTTTGAAGGATGTCTATGGCTTGCCTTGACCAATAATAGCCCCCACACTTCACATGATATAACAAGAACCTTTAAACACCTGAGACTATATAAGTATTGCCTCAGTAGGTTAGACCAAGAATTGATTTCCAATAGCATCGTTAGTGAATGGTTAGGGGATAGTTATGAGCAACAGAGCACACAGTGATCCTTTCCTGACTTCATCATTCACACCAGCCATAAGTCAGCATTATTCTCTTTTAACGTCAAACAGCAACTTGGTGAACAAAATTTGAAAACAGAACCCAGGAGCTCAAACATAAATTGAGTCTCTTTCTCTAAAGGAAGCAATCCATGTGTCTCAGCACACTTGGCTTAGGTCTTTACTACCACGCTTAACCCCGATCGGCAACCAAGCACCACACAGCCGCTCGCTCACCCTCCCCCGCCCCGGCGGGATGGGGGAGAGAACCGAAAAAAAAAACAAGTGGGTTGAGATAAAGGCAACTTAATGGGATAGCAGAGAAAGAGAAAATAAAAATAATAATAATGATAAAAGAATATACAAAACAAGTGATGCCCAATGCAATTGCTCACCACCCACTGACCGATGCCCAGCCCGTCCCTGAGCAGCGATCACTCTGCCCGGCCAATCCCCCCAGTCTCTATACTGGGCCTGACGCCGTATGGTATGGAATAGCCCTGTGGGCAGGTTGGGGCAGCTGGCCTGGCCGTGCCCCCTCCCAGCTCCTTGTGCCCCTGGCAGGGCATGGGAGGCTGAAAAGCCCTTGCCTGGTGTCAGCACTGCTCAGCAACAGTTAAACCATCAGTGTGCTCTCAGCATTGTTCTCATACTAAGTCCAAACCACAGCACTATAGCAGCTACTAGGAAGAAAATGAACTCTGAATTAAGCTGAAACCAGGACACATGCTAACTCAGGTGATCCTCACAGAACAGGACAGAAAGCCAGACGAGTTGTTCCCACATGAGAGCCCAGCATGTGACACAGTATCTACTGTCCTTGGCAGCACACATGTACCCGGGCAGGACATGCAAGGGCAGCCACACTATTGCAAAGCTCTTCCATCCCCACTGAAGCTGCCTACTTATTTAACAGCATCAGCACAGTTAAAACAATCCCATCCTACCATGTAAACCAAATTATAGCACAATAAAATGCTTGTCCAAGTATGACTATTCCTGCTCAGGACAGAGTGTGCTCTGCAGTGATATAAAGCACGCTTGCAGAGCCAGAACTGTAGCCCTAATGGCAGTTACACCCAAATAACTACTTTGATTAAAAAAAAAGACAGAACAAGACAAGACACAGCACATTAAAATGCTGGATGGGTTCATCTGTCACTCTAGCTAGCATTAGAAATCACAACATGCACTTGCTGCTCCTGTCTGCATGGGCTGGCTGACTGTGACGGTTTGCTTATTCTGCCATTTTCTTGTATCAGCAGCCCCCTGACTAGCTGGGCATGGGTCTAACTTGGCCTGTCCCCGAGAGGGTCCAAACTGCTTTCTAAAAGGGATGGACATGATGCAGAAGCTCCAGCCGCCTTTTAAAACATGCTTTTTTAAGGATTAAGAGAATGTGAAAACACACACGCCAGCAGCTCTAAAACAGTTTCTACACGTTCTTAAGCATGTGTGAACTTTCTCACATCCAGATCCTGCTCATACCAACATCAGCAGCAAAACCTGAGGTAGATTCCCCTGGAGAAGGACTACACTACCTGCAGCTCTGCTTTAGTGAGTTTAGTTGATTCGTTTTAGAAAATTAATGTTTTTCCCCATCCCTTGCTACCCAGCTGAGACACCACAGCTACCTGTGAGAGGGCTGTCACTTCATTTCCTTGCCAAGTCAGCAAGTGCAAGCTTAAATCAGCCCAAGCTGATGGGGCTGACTCTGCAAGGCCAGAGAAGCCACCTGCAGACAATCCTGCAAGGCAGAAGTGACCAGCGCTTTTGGCTGGGCCATCTCCCTTTCTTCTGGCTTGGAGGGCTACATTAACAGCTGACTGCATGGGCACAGCAGATCTACTTGGTCCTCCAAGCTGCCCCTTGGATGGGGGATGGTGGCCACAGGGCTCCTTAAGCTCTTGACTTACTGCTTCAGAGCTGCCCAACGGGCACTGGATACAGCCTCTGTGGATCTATTACTCTGAAACGCAGTCAAGTGACCTGCTGTACCCAGCCTGGTGCACTGCAATGTTAAATGAGTCTCAAGTCACTTTTCCATGTCTCTCATACATAAAGTCAGCCACCCCTCCCACCCCCAAGCAACTGACCTTGTTCCTAAACCCACAGCAAAAGCACAGAAACACACTGATGCAAACAAGGTTGCCAGCAGAACATTTTCTTATTCATTAAATACTTCAAAAACACAAGCAAAATATTATGTGGTTAATTTGATAAACACTGACAGCTCAAATGCATTGTGCCTGTTCAAACTAAACAACAACAGACAACTTGAAAAAATAAAAAAAAAACATTCCCACAACAGGCTTTTACTTATAATTCATCTTCATTAAGACAGGGATCTCTCATCTTTATGTTTATGGGGGTGGTTTTCCTCCACTAAAGTTACAAGCCATGCTAAACCAGGGCAGATTTATATGTAGTCTTTGCTCTAATTTTCTGCAGATTTCTGTGGAGTCGTGTTATTGTATGACAGGACAGTAATGAATTAGTTGAGGAGCTCTAACAGGGAGCACAATGTTTGGAGGATGAGTACATTTCAATCAACCTTTGTGGCAGATGCTGTTGACATGGATGGTGTATTACACACTAACCTAATTATTACGCATTCTTGGTGTAGTTCTCTTTAATTAGAGTAGAATGGCTGTGGTTTCAGCCATGTGTGTGACTCACAAGCATTGTGCCCATCTAAAGAAAAGCTCTGTCACTCATGTTTAAACATGTTTGTTGCTGTTCCAGAAAGAAGGGCACTTTCTCCTCTGGGCAAAAAGCAAACTTCAACGGACTTGCCTTGAACATGTCTCTGATTTTAAGCCCCAAACCTGTTCCACTGACGAGGCACAGGGACACAGGCGTAATCAGGGCATCTGACTGTGGCCCCATGCGAACAGCACTGAATCAAATTTTACTACCCAGGTGTAGTTACATGAGGGAACTGTTTTGAAGAAAATATGCTGTTAGGAAGAAATTATTTTGTAAAATAGTTTTTAATGAAGCAATTTATTTTTATACATTTCAAGCATCATTAGCCTTTAAAACTATTTCAGGAAATCTCATTGGTTGGTATCCGTCATTTATCCTCTAAGTTTTGTCTTTAGCTTTATTGGTATTAATCACTAATGGGGAGCAGGAAACATTTCCACAGTGTATGCAGTTACCTTTCCTTAAACTAAACAATATGGAAATTGAGCTGTAGATGAGAGGAAAAAAAATCTTTCTCTTGAGATAGAGAATATGATGGAATGAAAATAAAACAGAAAAATGCACTTTACCACCCAGAGGGGAAGTCGTTTGGGGAAATGATTTGGCATCACTGCTTTCACAGTATGGACATTTCCTCTATAGCAAGGCATGCTTCCAAGTCTTAAAGAGGCTGATAAAGTTAAAAGGCAAATCAGCACTCCCAGTATGATATAGGTGTCTAGAGGCGCTAGGCCAGGGTTCCACTGGCAGTTATTTATTTGCGTTACTGCAGCATCTAGAAGCACTAGTCGCAGACTTGAACCCCACTGTGCCAGAGGTTGCACCCACACAGAGGAAAGACACAGTCACTACAGCTTTCAATTCAAGTATGAATAAACAGGAAAATCAGGCTGACAGGAAAGCACCAAAATGACGATACGTGTATCAATCAACATGTTGTCCCAATTCACTATACAGTGTGTAAATAATCTGAAAGAGAATTATGAAATTTATCTGAAGATGTTGATGGAGAGCCCTTCCTAGGCACATAAATCCTGCACCACTAAAGGATACCTCTGTGCTGCAGAGGATGCCCTGGTGGACTGCTAATGCTGACATTAGAGTAGTGTGAGTTTAGCAGAGCAACATAAAGTTGCTGCATTCATACTGATGATCCCTGCTAATGTCCTTCCAGAGGAAAAGTGCACCCTGGAGCCCTGGGAACAAGCTTCCTGGGTAGCAGATCTAGCCAATGTTTTCTGGTGCATGTGAAGCCCAAGGAAGAATGGGCCACAGACAGCTTGAAATCAAATCTCCTCCAGGAACCACTTCTTACAGTGAAAACAGATTAATCTAAAAACTTAGCCCTGAGTGCTTGTTTAGTAACTTTAGAAGAGCGAGGTCCTACCCCTCTACTAATCTACGAGTCATGCTTTCACAAACAAGGACAATGAGAGGCAGGGATAGAAAACAGGCAATAAACTCCTTTTATAAGTAAAACCTCCAGCACCACAGTGTATCCCTATATGCCTCACCTCTGCCACGCACCATCGCTGGAGCTTCCTCCAGGGTCGAAATTAAACAGCCCCACAAATTACTTTTAGTACTAACCTCTGGTGCTCAGACATGACAGACCAGGCACTCCCGACCCTCCAACACACAGCTTTAACAGGCTGCTTCCCATCGGCTGGGGGGAATACGCACCCAGGGAGCAGTGGTCATTTGGAAGTATTCATTCTCAAAGAGATTAATATTCTCCCTCCTCAATACACCCTTCATTCCCACTTTTAACAAACCGGAGTAGTAGTTTCACACTTGCCCATTTCTGCTTAGCACATATCATGAGGGAACTGAGAAGTAAAAAGCCCCCATTCCTTACTACACCTTCATAAACAATAAAGGATCAAAACATACAGATTGTAAAATAAGCCCCTTTTTAACATCTTGGATCGAAAACGTTTGCCCTAAAGACCATCCTTGGACATGTGTCTGCTGTTTCTGTCACTGATGTGACTTTCAGCTAAGGACTGATGCTATTGCCTACTGCTGACAATACCCACACCTTGCGAGCAAGGTAATTTCCACTGTAAGTGAGGTACTGCCAACTCCCAGCTCCGTAACTGCTTGTTTTGGGGTATTTTGCTGCCTGTTCGGCAGACAGTCCTACTAGAGGAAAACATGGGCAACAGAACCGTGTGGAACATGCTGCAGAGGAAGACAAAAGTGTCCATTCACCAAGGGGAACGTTTTCTTTCATACCCCAATGGCATGAGCTGACACATTTGCTCTGAATTTGCTTTTATGTTGGCTGGTTGCACGCACTGTTCCTAATCCTTGAACTAGTTCTGTACATTTGAAGTGAACTGCATTTTAAAATGACAATTTGAGTTCAATTATGTCCTCCAAGCTAATAACACCTTGCCTAAAATTAATTTCTGTTTCTGTTTTCATTTTGTCCCCTCATTTTGAGTAATAGGATGACAGAAGATGGCTAAAAAGGAGCTTGTTGAACAGCCTTCAGTCTGTCTTTGCTTAAAGATGATTTCCACAAAAACTGGAAGTGAGCAAAGAACAAATATCTCTCTATTACAGCAGTGGGTTAAAGTGGGAAGTTAAGTCTGGTCACTCCATGTGAAACTCTGACCAGAATGTGTAGGCATACACAAATTAGCTTTAGCTACCGAATGTGGGTACAAGTAGCTGCAAGTATGTTGCTCCACACACTATGTAGGTCCTTAGACCCTTTTCCAGGAACTAACCTACACAGAAGCCTGCATTGCCCTATCTTCATTACAAAAGGTACTGGCATTATCTACACAAAAGCCCATGTGCATTGCAGCCACACTTCAAACTGCACTGTCAGCATTCTCCCAAATGGCTTCTTACCACTGCTCTCCTGAAACACTGAGATTGATTTTTCATAAACTGCTTATACTTGCCCTGGAGTATGCATTAAAAAGACATGTATTTGTTAACACCTGCAGCTACTACTAATTCAGTTGGCTAGATGTCCACAGCCAGCTCTCCCCTCTTGCACACTGTAATTTTGAAAGGAAGAGAGAAGCAGACTTATCTCTGGCAATCTCTCAAGTGCAAGTCACTCTCGCCTCCGATCTGGCTCCAAAGCCCATTCCAAGTCTCTGCCTTACAGGTACCCTGTTCAGACTTGCAGGCCATTAGCAAAGGGGCAAAGCTGGCTCCTTTGAGACGGATAACAAATCAGCTTGTTGTCTGACTCTGCTTCTATTTAGCAATGTGCCAATTAACCCGACATTCAAAATGTTAGGATAAAGTTATTCTGAGCATGGATCTTGGATTCAGACACACACACGCCTGCTCTAAAAAAAAAACCACCCAACAAAATAAAGCCCTAGTATTTAAAACTAATCAGTGTCTTTAAAACCCTGCCAAATACCTGTTTATGCTGTGAGCAAATAATTACTTTTCTACAAGGAAGAAAGTATTAATTAAGAGTATTCATCAGACTCCTATTCTATAGGGTTTATCTGCCACAGGTGTCAGCCAGAGGTGAGAGACGGATTAGTATACAATCAAGGGCTTTCTAAGTTAAATCTCCTCCTTGTGGTTAGCTGTTAATAATGAAGTTGTCACCAAAAGAAAGAATTTAATAGTTTTAATTGGATTTAATTACTTGGAAACTCCTGGAAAATGGACCAGCTTGGTTGTAGTGTAAAATTAATAATAATAATAATAAAAGCAAAGATACAAATGCCTGGGCTACATGTTTGAACAAAAAGAGTCTGTGAGAATAATCATTCTTTGGTTGTAAGATTTTATACCTTGATAAGAATTTGAGACATGAACAGGGCTTTCCCATAATAATGGGAAATTAACCATGTGCATCAGTTCTAGTTCAAGTAAGTCCATGTCTTTTTGAGGAACAGAACACATTTAGCTCTTTTACTACACTTAAGTAGCTTAGTTTGCAATTTTATCTTTTTAATAGACATGGGCTACAGCCAGACCTAGCTTCTCACAGCTTTTCAAGTGAGAGAGTGGGTATTCGTGAGAAAAGTTGTTTTAAGTAACCAAAGTAGCTCAGGTGAAACCCATTTTCAGAAGTGACTGGCTTAAGTGACTACCCTTCAGACCTTCTAAAAAAGGATTGTCCATTTTCAAATAGAATCACTCACCTTTTCAGGCTCTGAAATTTTTTTCCCCCAAAATTTATAAATAATTGTTTTACCTAAACATTGATATATTCAGGTTTATTAGGCAATCTACCAATCTTAAATGAATAGTGTCTACAGTCATCACAGTGTGACCATGTGAAAAGTCCATGCTAGATGGGGAGCAAATATAAATCCCCTTTCTTCAGATACCTTTTCATATTCATCCTCACTGTGATTTGAGAAGTACTTCCGAATTATTGCTTATTATTTACTGAAGGATTCTTTTTAATGGCATGTATCTGTTCAGAAATGGTTGGGGATTACACCTTGGAAATTATTCCAATAAGCAAATGGGCATGTCAGTCACTAAATCCTCACATTCAAGAGCACACAGAGGTTGAAAATGTTCTCCTCCCTCTCTAAATGAACTACGCTTCGGGACAAGCAGTAATGGCTACACTAATTTATCCAGTGTCTGAACCCATGAGCTCTGAGCTGGATTCCAGTCCTGTGGGAATACTGTACTTAAATACAGGTTAAAAGCTGGGCCATGACACTTGAGAACAAATGGAAATTATTTTTATTTAGTAATACAAAAGGTTCATGACCAAAAATCTACAAGTAATTTCTTTTTACTATACAGGGCATAAATGTCAAAGGAGGGAGTGGAATTTAAACCAAATACGTCTTCATTCCCTTCCCCGCAACACAGGAAAATTACTGTATTTCTATCTATAAGCTCTTGATAGCTCTGTAAAAAATACAAAACTCCTCAAAAGCTTGGTGGAAACACATCACGGTGTGTAATCATCAGCACAACTGCATATTTTGCACATGCAACTTCCTAACACAAGTTACGTCCCTTTGTTTTTTTTAAACTATTTTTCCCTTAAAATCAAGTCAGGATTCAGCAATACTGGAACGCAGGTTCCCTTTACTCATGCTTGTTTGACAATCCAGCATTGTTTCTGACAAATATTATATGTCAAAAATAATCCTTTAATACTTCCAAATGCCATGCATGCACTTTGCTTAGAAAACCCTCTGCTCACCTAAGCTCTAGGACAAGAGGTTACATCTACACGAGCTCAGAGCATCTCCCATGCCCACCATCTAAGCTGCTGTGAATCTGTTTTTGCTGTTTCTGCTGCCGTTTCTCATCAACCAGTACAGATGATAAACACAGATGTTTGCTCCCGAAATACACATTTGAAATAATCAAATGGCTGGAATTATTTACTCTCTTCTCTCCAATAATGAACTAATAATTGATATAGCAGCATGTCTAAAGTAACAGACTTTTTTATTACCTGCAGTGATTGAATGCTTTTTTAATTTAACTTAAAAAGGCATTAAATACAAGGTTTAGCCTCCAGTGGGTAAAAAAATCTCCAACTTCCTCAGAAAATCCTTTCCAAATTGTATTCATCTTGACTTAATCCATGATCTACTGAGCGAATTAGGCTCTATTTGTTTTGAAAATCTATTTTATGGAGTTCCAAGGACTGTGTTTTCCTTAGGAAGGGCTTATTCTGCTTTTCTGACCAGGATGCCTGCTAGCAGCCCTCAGCATAGGCCTCTGCAGGTTTTTAACATCCCAAGGTGCCCCACACATATGACTAACAAAATGTAAATAAACACAGCTGAGCCAGTAAGAAATTGGAAGGTTTTCTCATTAAAGAAATAAAATAAACAGATGTCCTTAAGCACTTTGGCTCATGTTTGTCAAAGGAATGGAAAACTCTCAGATGTTTGAACAGCAGTAGTGATATAAGGCCACATCTCAAGTGAGAGAAGAAGAAAAAAAGCGACGCCATGGCACTTAGAATTAACTAATAGTTCTCAAGGGAGGGCGCTTTTGATTTGAACCTTAGCAACTTCTACAAATAGTTTTTAACAGCCGAGCAATAAAATGGGGTTTTATTCCTTCTCAGTTTGTAAAGTAGTAAAGGACAGATTCGGCCATTAGAAGCATGAATCACCATCAGATTTGATTAAATCCCTACGGTGTTTCAATCAGGTCCTGGGTTTAGGGTCCTGTGAGAGAACAAAGCAGGGAAAAGCACAAGCTACTTGAAGCATTCAATGAAAGCAGGAGGAAAGGAAAAAAAAAAAAAAAGACAAAAAAAGGAAAAAAAATCAACCCTAGGATTTCACAAGGATCTTGAGTAGAGCCAAGCAGGAACTTTTCAATGACTTTTTTTTTTTAAATTGGAAATTATAGTTCACTTAAAGGAAAACTTTTTGTAAGAACACATAACTGCCAGTGAAACTTTTGAGGAATAAGGTTTCTTATCATTTCTGGTGAGAACAAGACAGTCCAGTTCACAGACAGCCAACATACAGCCACTACGACATTTGCTTGAAACACTAGGAAATCATGTTTATGTCCTGTCCTCAGCTGGGCCAAGCAGCAACCTTAACTGCTCTGTCCAAAAGGTCTCGAGGCCCCAGTTGGAGGACCGTCTCCTAGTCCTTCACATACCTGTGCCACTGCAAGTCCCTCATCAGAGAGGCAGAGCCCATGTTCGCACAGGCTTGAAGCTTGTGTGCATGCCCTGTCTCTATCTTACCGATAGGAAATCAGGAATCACAGGGAAAGGGAAATAGACTCATAATTTTTTTTTTTTTTTGGCACAGGAATGCATGCAATGTCTTTTTATTGTGTCTGAATTAATACCACTGGAAGAGTCTTTCTGTATTGTGCCCAGCTGCTTCAAACAAATGGCCAAAGCCCCTTGACTTTTAACCAACTCATGTGAAACCCCAGCAGTACTGTTATGGATTTTGACCCGTTTTTCCCATTATGTTTAGTCAGTGATTTGGCAGGCAGATCTTTGCAGGCGTAGTAAAGACTGCAGCCATCTTCCTGTTGAATGGGAGCTCTACTATGCATGCCTGAAGGGATTAAAAGGGCTGGGTGGACAGTACATTAAGCTATAATGATGGTCTACATCTGTTGTGGTCTCTAGGCACAGGGTAAATATTCTGTACCCATACAGTGATCAGAAGCCTGCAGAACAGGTTTCTAAACCCTTCTGAACATAATATCCAGGGTTAACTGCCTATGGAACTTTTTTTTTTTGCCTTTTCTTGTCAGAGGGCCTCCTGCTGAGAAACCAAAGAGTGGACAGATTTCCTTGGGTTTGACAGCTTTGCTGATCACTTAGACCGTGACTCTGTATGTTTGTGCAGGTATGCATCCATTCAACCGTGGGCAAGAAAGCAAAAGGAGATGTGAATTTGCAAGCCACTCTGACTGCCACTATAAAGGTTATACTGCAGTGACCGTATGGGAAAGACATTAAGACCAAATGTCTGATGACTGTGTAATCCACAGGATAGACCAAAGAATTTGGGCAGAGGGGACAAAAAAGAAGCAACCTAGGCTGGGCTATTCATTCATGCTTCAACCTTGAGTAAATCTTCTCTTTTAAGTTCTAGTAATGCTGTGAACAAATTATTTTCTAAACACCTGAGATGAACTGTCCATGCTCTGAGGAGCCCATATCTATGGCAAGGACCGTAGAGGTTTCCCTCAGAAACCAAACAAAAAGAATTTTCACATGAAACCAGTTCAGAAAACATACACTGAAGCATTAATGATTAATAATATGACTACAATTGAGAATTCTTTTTGTGAATTCTTCCCCCTCTTTTTTATTTTTTTTAATTTTTTTTATTTTTTCAAAATCAGATCTTTTTGGACAGCTCCCTATTGCTGCCATCACCAAGGGGCAACATGCAGAACCATTGGAGATTTTGTAACTAATTAACACATGAATTTAGACCCAAATCTCTGAAGCTATGGCTGATGTTCCTTCTCCCCTCTTCCCAGAAAAATCACCCCAAAAAAAGGCATTATTATTCAGCTTAATCAACTTCATACACTAATTCTTTCAGTGGCTGCACAACAGGTCTACCAGTGCAACAGACAGGATGATAATGGGACATTAGTGTTGGTCAGGGGAATGGTGAAGATGATATAAGCTGACACTTTTTCTGGAGGAAGACATACCAAACAAAGGCCTCCATGTGTGAAATTTTATTCAAAGCATGTGCACGTCTAATTACAGGCACATGGATCTTTTATGATCAATTATGGTCAAAAGTAAGAATTTTAGCCCCTTGATATTTAATTTACTTTGAGATTAACACTTCCTACATTATTTAAGTAAGAGATTCTGAAATTCTATTAACCTCTGGCTCACTGCTTCACTTGTACTTGATAGTTCAGTTCACTTAAACATTTTTGAATTGTGTTACTATTTAACAGTTCCCAGGACAGCCTGTCTGAGTGTGCTGTATTTCCCTGTTGGTTTAAGGTCTGTTCCAAAGCCCACCAAAGCCTCTGGTTGTCTTTGGATCAAGCCGTTAGCCTATAATACTTTTATAACACAACCATTTCCCTTATGGGAAAGCCCCGAGGAATTTAATACTGATGAAACAAATGAAGAACTACGAAAAAAATTCTTCTTGAGAAGTTTCTCAAAGAGCCTGTTGTAACTTAACAGAAAAGGTGATTCATTCAATCAAAAAAAATATTCCTGTTTGTATCATTCTTCACATTTGTATAAAGGAAACAGCCAACAGAAGTTTGTCATTTTGTACCTTTAAAGGCCTTCCAAAGCAGACAATCCCCCGAGTTTCCATTTTCCTGTTTTCCTCTCTCCCTCGCCCCTTTTGCAGGCTGCTCTTCACAAGTGCCCTGTCTTGGGCTAACTCTGCTCTCACGGCCAACGGGAATAGCTCGGCCACTGGTGAGTGCTTTTGATAAACCCCTTCCAGCCCCACTCCCTGACCCCACTTCATCCCCACACCAGCTGCTCTAGAGGTGGCAGCTTCTGCCTTTGTTGGCAGCCCATCACCAAGAGCTCACAGGTACTGCAGTGGCAGGGCTTCTCACCTCCACGGGTCCATCACACCCCTCGTCCATCACCACCTGCCCCCAAGCAGCAGACCCCAACCCCACACCCTCTACACTTGTGCAGGAGGCAGCAGATGAAGGCATCTGCTTCAGACATTTTATGCTAGGATAAAGCCAGCCCATTAAGGGAATTGTCCATATGCATACTGCAGCCCACACCCAATGCTAAGCACAACCATATAGCAGATCTATGCAGCGTAAGTTTATGTTTCCTGATCCTGCCTAATTCTTTCTATTTTTTGCAGGCAGTAGGTTTGAGCTTACACATGTATACCTCAGACTGCCTTGTTCATTACATACTCTGGGAAAAGTAACCGCTTCAATTACCTTGTACAACACAGGTCTGGATAAATCCCTGCTTGGAAACATGTGCTTGGTTTTCAGAGGGTGCTGTTAGAAGTGCTAGCAGCATTCCAAGTGCTGCAGTAGACTTCCACACCACAAACACCATTTTATGTCCTTTACAACTGTGCACATCTAACAGCGAACAATAAATCTATCTTACTAATTACACACGCAGCTTGTTATAACCATCGTAAAACAAGTACAGCTGGTAAAGCCATGAAATGATGTCAAATCATATTTCTGCTTTCTAGAGAGAAGCAGGGTTATTTTCCAGTCTCCTGATGAAGCTGACTGTTCAAAGCCATGTGTGGAAACAGCTGCCAACTAGGTCATCCACCTTTAATTAGGTAATGATATTGTCTTTTTTCCTACTCATTTAAAAGTGTTTGACGTTCTGTAATTCAAAGTGACTTAAGTGTTTATCATAAAAAGCTGCCTTAGGAAGAAACTGAAGCACATGGTACTAAATACAAGAGCCAGCATTTTCTCCTTAGCAGCCAAGTTCAGTCTGTTCAGCCACAAAGAGAGTTACCTAAAAAAAATGGAACTGCCTGCATTTCAAAGGGAGTATCTAAAGTACGGATAGCTAAAGATATGGTTCCTAAAACCCCTTAAAAACATGAGCCTCAGCAGCCACATGGGAAGCAGAGCACGACAATCTAGACTGACCAACACAAAATCTCTCTTAAAAGTTGTCCGAGATTCATAAGAAAACACTGCCCTAACAAAAAATGTGTTATCTCATTCAGGCTAGAGTTAATGCTGTCTGGCTGCTTGATCGTCAAAGACAGACATTGAAAGAACATCCTATCTAGCAGTAGTTGAACAATACAAGCTTTTGAAAAACAAGGGGCTACTTGCAACATGAAAGGGAGGTAAATTAAATTTTCACATGTTAGAAGGAAATACCACAGGACATATTTATACAAATGTATCTGAATAAAATCGGCAGCATCTGTTTGAAAAGCTGTCTCATTAGCTGCCCCCACAGTTCCCAATGCAATTTGGCTGGACAAACAGTAATGCTAAAAAAATTAAATTTTACCTTCCCATATCTGGAAGCAAAGGTTCCCGTGAGTAAGGAGTGAAAAATAATTATCGTCTCATCCAAATCCCACACAAACACACGCTGTGATGACAGACAGGGTGGAAAAAAGAAATAATAGTTACATATTAAGCAATTGCAAGAATTCATTCAGTCAGGAAATATGTCCTGTTGGACCAGAGCTTTTTAAGATCTCAAACCCACTTGGAGCACTGACTGTAGATGCTTGTGAAAGCAGGCAAAATGAAACATCAGGAATTTTGGAACTGCATGCGTGCTGGTCACCCTGAGAGCCTGCTCTCCTAACCACCACAGAAATCCCCTGTTGCATGTCAAGTCAGGGGAACAAAACAGCAGACTTATAAAAAGCTCAAAGGGAAAAAAAAAGTACATATGAAGAATAGTTTGAGATGCTGATAATATAGAAAGTGAGCAATTGTTTTGACTACCCATGTCTGTAGACTCCAGTTTTATTACTGATTTTATTCTGGCTTTTACAACTCACTAGTCTGATGATGGGATTTGCTAATAGATGCAACTGTTCATCTTTGCTGGATTTACTAAGAGAATATAAAATAAAGTTATTACCTCAATCTCACTGTCAGCAGAAGGGGAAGGATCGTTGCTTCTTTTTGACCGGGCTCGTACCTTGCCATCTGACCCTCTGTGATGTCTGTCTGTTTCTGTATCTTTTGCTGGTGTTGTTGAATACTCCCCTATTATGAAACAAGAAATTCCACTGTAAACTTAAATTTTGCACTGTATCATTATAATTAAAGCGTGAAACCGTTTAATGGATAGCACCAGAAACATTGTGAAAACACCATCAGAAAATCTTACTCTTTTCATGTCAATAGCTGACATTGTTAGGGAAATAACTTTTAACTCCTAAGATTTGTTAAAACAATTTCAAAAATCACCAAGACTGTATATGTAACATTTTAAAATGGATGTGTTACTTCAAAAACCTTATCACATTTTTCATTGAAAAAAATAGCTTTTTGAATTTTACTCTCCCCCTGCTTTTCAAGAGGGAAATTAGAAAGGCAATGGAAAAGGAAACCAAGACCAATTCAACTTCTGAATTTTTTTTTTTTAAATTTGATGAANAAGTAAAGGTTCAGAACAGATCTACAGGGACAGTCCTCCTTTTCCTCCCAACAGGAAGGTGGTCGGAGAGATGCAAACTTCCCATCCCCTGGATCCTGCATGCCTGGCAAGTTCTAGCCTTGATTTAACTCCAGTCTACACTGAACATCCTACCAAAATTTTCCATTTCACATGGTTGGAGAACTTCCTCTTGAGTTTGTGTGGTTTGATGAGAATCTATACCAAAAGTCTTCTTCCAGTGTTTTGCAACAGTGCTTGCTCCAAAGGGCTGGCTGTTCATGTACAAGAGGCAAAAGCTGGACTGCGCCATATTCCATCCTAATAGAAAGCGACGAACTCCAAAGAGCACTCAGACCCACTACCTCCATAGTGAAAGAGGTATGATTGTGGTGCTGTGTGGCCACAGTGGGCTCTTGTCTGGGCTTCATTTTGTCACCTCAGCAGTGCTGTTGCTGAGCAGTGCTGACANATGCTTATGATTAAAAATATGCTTTCAACATCAACTTTTATTTCAAAATAATAGAACTAGCCTGTTTAGCCATATTCCATTTCACAGAGTATTTTAGAAATAACTGAGACGAGACAGTCAAAGGTGAACTTCCCTTGTATAAAGTATCTGTTTTGATTGGCTTGAGTTTCATAAACCTGTCTACATTTCACTTACCTTAGGTTACAAATCCTTTTCAAACTTATTTTTCTTTTCACCTTGCTAAGTTGTGGCCCCTCCAGTTTCCCAGAATAACCATATTCTTCTTCAGAGAAGCTTGGATTGTGCCTAACAAGCCTTTTTGAACTCACCCTTTCTCAAAAAGGCTGAGATAAGATCTAAGGAACAGAAAATCCTCCAACTGCTTTTAGAGCAATCTGTGATCACTTCTTTTTAAAAACCAATATTAGTTTATTTTTCTTTTAGAGCAACCACAGATGTTCAGATTTGTTTCATAAGTCAGCAGACCTACAATGGGCGTACACTGTGATCATCCACAAATTATGTGGCGTTTTATATAAATGTTATTGCATGCCAATGAAAGCTTCAGTAGGGAAGTGATATCTGAAGATTGTACTTGAACAGTACATTGGAGGACCATAATCCATCAGTAATTCCATAAACCATTTAAGCTTTGAGACTTTAAAAATTATGCACTCAAAGAGAGGCCACAAATTTTGAAGCCTTTTTGCGCAGAATTCATCTTCAACTTTCAACTATGACAAACAGTTTGTGCTGATTTTTTAAAGAGGGACTTTCTCTTGATGTACTTGCTTATGAATGCATGTATTACATGCCATTGTAAGAGGTGACTATAAACCTTGACAGAGACATGGGCTAAAAAGTCATCAGACAATCAGGAAGCACTGGGGCTTTTTCAGAACATGGCTGCTTGTGTTGAACTCATTGCTACCCACATTAGCCCTCAGTACTGATCTGCATTTTCTATGTAATTGTTTTACCTTTCTGTACTACCCTTAGAGGAGATAAACCTTGCATACTCATGAAACGGAGTATGCAAACTAAACAGGATAGTTTATAGAGAGCTTGGATGTTCTAATCTCTTCCCAAAACGCTATGTTGCACTACGTAAGCAGAACTGTTAAGTGCTAGGAAATCTGACTTAAGCAGGTAAATATATGTATTTTTTAAAATTCCAACAACAAGGTTATAGTGTTTAGGTCTACAGGTGGCCGAGACTGCCAAACTGAAAACAGAAGAGATGCACCTACCACTCAGCGATTCTGTGCTCTGACTGGTGATATTGTGAGAAGACTCCTGCAGAGAGTAAGTGGAAGTTGGGATGGCTGAGGGGCTGATGCTGTTTGCAGACACATATGGAGAGTTGTAGGAGGAGCTGTAATACTGTGAGTACTGGCTTTGAGGAAAGCTTGGATATGATGAATATTCCTTTGAGGAAAAAAGAAACATCTAACTTCTGTGTATCTGGTTTTACCGTATAAATGAGTAAGGCACCACAAAGGCAGTGTTATCTACGCATGCAGCAAGTCATGGCTCAGGAATATTTCACTAAAGAACCATGTTTCATTCACTTACAAAATTACATTTCTGCTTCTCCCCAAAACACTCCTATTTCATCAACTAGTCAAGAGGTCAGAAATCAGGCAAATTCTTCTATAGGATTTTAGTTATCAGTGCTGACACATTTTGTATTACAGGGTTCAACAATTTTATATAGGAGTGAAGTAGGGCGGTTTTTTGAAAAGGACTGTGATGGAACACATAGTCTCTGTAAACAATGAAATACTTGATAAATTAGAAGAACAGAGTGAATAATTGGGTGAGGGAAGGAGCAAAGCAGGCTGCATTTTCCCCTGCTCGGCAACATTTTCTGATCAGCTGTTAGAATAGGTTACAAAAATGCAGAAAAAAAAGTAACAATTGTTTTGCAGAAATGTTCACATTTGAGACTGTCCAACTATCTCAGCAAAAATTAAATGCCTGAGTGATCTTCCCTACCTACAGAAAAATGAACTGAAAATACGAGGTGCAAGTGACCTTGAGGAGCTGAGCTATCATTAAACCCTTTGTTTTGGTTTTAAGGCTCCTAAACAAACTTCATACCATTACCCCCATATGTTCTCCTTTTGTGAGAAGCAGGACACTGGAATAGATTAGAAAACTTCTCTCTGGACAATTAAAAAATAAAAGGTTTAATTTGTTTCTTTTTGTTTTAATTGCAACTCCTGCTCTTGCCCACCATTTGCTTTTTCAGAGAGAGAACTGTATTCATGCTCTGGGGATTTTATTTCCTCAGAAATGCTAATTAGTCTCTGGTATTAAATAAAATTAAATAATAGTCTTTAAAAAGACTAAAAGCACTTTCCTCCTTACTGCTTACATCTTTGTCTGTGACACAGCTATTTCATTAACTTTCAGTCACCAGGGAGCTCTCAAGAACAAAGACTCAAGTTGTCATAAGAATTAAACTGGAAAAGGAATGAGAGAATTTCATTGTTTTGTCTTGAAGAATACCACAAAATAATGAAAACAGCCCAATTATTTTTCCCCTTTTTAGGTAACCTCCATATTTCAACCAAATGCACTTCTATCAGCATTTACTGACCATGTTTTTAGCTAAAACTGAAGTAATAAAGAAATTGTCCACTGTTTTCATTAAAAATACAAGTCAACAATCACCTTACAAGCAAGGAATTGAAATTACTGGTCAACCAAAACACATTTTTCTGGGACAGTGTACAGTGTACATCAAGAAGAGCCATTTGCTCCCGAAAAACATCTGTCGTGTATATATGCATGCTGTTTATTTATACACACACATTTATCAAGGTATCTGAAGCATGAAGCCCACAGACAGGTGTATTCTCAAAGAAGGAAGCGCACAGACAGCTCAGATGGCTCAATGTTCATCAGGGCCTGCCAACACCTCTTTTGAATTGTTCATGTTTATTACACAGCACAGGATCCTAGAAGCAGAGCTCTCTGTAGAGGATGGAAAACATAACTGAAAGTTGTAAGATGGCAGAGGAATGATGAAACTCTTGGCAGTGCTACAGCAGCACAGCAGAGACTGCTGGGGCATCCTCCTCCTGCAAGGACTGCACTCTGTGCAAGCCTGTGTATTGATACACAAATCTTAAAATTAATCAAGATACCTACAAGTCCAGCAAATGGACAGGCCACAGGAGTAGAGCAAAACGTAGTAGATCTACCAATCTTCCAAGTGTTTAAAGTAAGTGACAAGGTTGCCAATAATAAATGCTGAACCATACCTGATGCACAGCACTGAATCCTGCAGAATTTGTCAGGCCATTGGCTCCCTGGTAAATCCCTGTTGTGCCTAAGGGAACGAATATCACAGATATAAACCACACCAGCAATCAAAGTAACAGGATACATCAATAAAAATTATTTCCAACAGGAAGTAAAGTACCTGCTCACTAGAAAAAACGTGTATCAGAAATCTTGACAAATATAGGCTGTAAAGATTTAGAACTATTACTGAGGTCTGCTTACTGAAAGGCATTCCAAGACAACCATTACATACACTAAAACAAACACTTATGCAGCTGGTGAACAAAGCTGGAAAACAAGTATTCAACCCAAATTTAAAATTCAGTTACTTCCTTTTTCCAACAAATAAAAGTATTTTTTATCATCTTCTCCTGCAGGAAAACTCCTCAGATTACATACACAACCATACACACACTCTTTCATGCATAGGTATGTCCTGGAACCTCTCCTTATGGACCAGGTACCTAGGACCTTTTAGATGACTTTGAAAATTTGTTCCCTGGTGTTGATATCCCAAACAGAAGAACAATATTGCTCAGATTTCTGGAACAGCAAAGAGCAAAAGCTTTGCTTCATCCTGGAGTATTAGGAAAAGAAAGGATGGACAGGTGAGTTTATATGGTTGTCCTAGTTTCAGCTGGGATAGAGTTAGTTTCCTTCCTAGTAGCTGACACATGCTGTGGTTTGGATTTAGGATGAGAACAATGCTGATAACACGCTGATGGTTTAGCTGTTGCTGAGCAGTGCTGACACCAGGCAAGGGCTTTTCAGCCTCCCATGCCCTGCCAGGGGCACAAGGAGCTGGGAGGGGGCACGGCCAGGCCAGCTGCCCCAACCTGCCCACAGGGCTGTTCCATACCATACGGCGTCAGGCCCAGTATAGAGACTGGGGGGGTTGGCCAGGGGGCAGCGATCGCTGCTCGGGGACGGGCTGGGCATCAGTCAGTGGGTGATGAGCAATTGCATTGGGTATCACTTGTTTTGTCTTTTTTTTCTTTTTCCCCTTCCTTTTCTGTCCTGTTAAACTGTCTTTACCTCAACTCATGAATTTTACTTTTTTTTTTTTAATTTCCGNCCACCTGCCCTAATTAGGGACTTTCCTTTTTTTTTTTTTCTTATCTTGTTTCTTACCATGTGAATGACTTTGAGCAGTGCTGTTTTAACCATATGACTCTCTGCACGTCTTCACATGGCAACCTTTCTTCAAAGATCCACTTGCTCGTTTTTATTTTAAGATGCCAGATTAGCTAGGGAATGGACAGCTGAACAAACTCCACTCTGCCAAGTGCGGCTACAAAGCACGCGCACTGAGAAACAAATCTCAAGCCAGAAAGAAACAAGAGAGAGGACTCTGCCCTCCAGAACTAATTTGCTGCCACGTGTAGTCTTTAAAAAGAAAAGGGCAGAGAGGGGGGAAAGGGGGTACAGGTGACTGCCAGGTACCTGGAGGCCTGAGTCTCCCCAAGTCCTCTGCATATGCTGGCTGGGGAGCTAGGCCAGTGCAGGTGGGTTCAGGTGATGCCTCCTCCTGGCATTCACCCCTCAGAGGCAACGCTGGGTGGATCAGTATCCAATCCCTCTTCCTCCCCACAACCCATATGGGGAGACTGCCCAGAGCCGCATCCCAAAGATGGCAACACATTCAGCTATTGGCATTTCCCCACGTCCTGCCCACACGCTAGGCCTTGCTTTTCTGCAGAGTTTTTAGGAAAGTCAGGAGCATGCAGCAGGATGAATATATTCCGGTGGTAACTAGGCATTTTCCACCACTGTGAAGGGGAGTAATAGAGCCCCAGTGCTTACAGGCAAAAACAACTTTCATAGAACACAAAAGAGCTCTTGTACACCAGAGCTCAAAACAATACAGGGGGGAATTTTTGATCTTCCTAAACTGTCATTTAGAAACAATCCATCATCCTTTATTAAAGCTGTCAAGAGGGGGATGAGTTACCTCGAGGGACTCAAGCTTTATGTGTAAATTGTGATGAGAACATGTTTATTGCTGTGCTACCTGCACATGATACCATAGCTTCCTGGTTTCCAAACAATCAGAGAGAATTATAAAAAGGAGAGATCTGCACAATTGGAATGAACTTACTCTGAACTTTGCACCAGCTGCGAAAAGCGAGTGTGTCCATGCACACACAGGGCGCATATGTGAGCAGGGAGAAGAGGGTAGAAACATAGGGGTGAGAGGATGGGGAACGACTTGTGCTCCACAGCTTCCCACAGTACATTGTGACTAAACCCTACGTGGTGCATTTTACACCGTGGTTCTGTAGAATATATTTCTGCCATTTTAGCTGAGCCACCCCAGGTCCCAGTCCAGGTGTCCCTCCAGGCTGCTGCAGTCTCGCTCCCTCTGCCCAGGAGATTTTCAAAAGGAAGGACTGTGGTGCAGAGACAGAAACTAAACTCCCTGATTTCTTACCTACATATTTAAATACTTGTGAAACTACTTAAGACTGGTATTTCCTATAACGTGAAGTTCAACAGGCCTGGGAACAGATTTTGGCAGCTCACATTCTTCACTTATTCTGGCCCCGGTCATTGTATCCTGACCAAGTAGGACTATCATTTGAGCATAGTTTTTCTAAATTGAGATCAAACACAATCCTTTTCCTGCCCCTACAGCATTGCATTTGGAGAATGTGCCGCCCCTCCCCGCTGCAGTATACCTTCAGAGCTGCTAAGCTCAGTATCTCCTGGCAGTTCAGTATTATCACAGCAGAATAGTTACAGATAAGGACGCTTGAGACAACCAAACAACCAAAGCTAGTTAAAATTTGGAATTTCTTCCCAGCTGAAGAAGGATGAAAAGCTGGGAGGAAAAAATGAATAAAAAAAGTCAATGATCTACATGGAAAAGAAAGTTCTTGAAGATTCAGGATCCGAAATATTTCATTTCCACATCAACCTTTGTCTTAGGGACTACAGCTGTTTCTTGGGGACTACTATAGCTCAGTCCCTGTTCCACTTTACAGGCTAGACGGAAAGACCACATTTTCAACGATGCACAATCAGTTCAAATGGAAGGAGAACAAGAAAGCACCACAGGCAATGAAGACAAGGATAAACCCTCTCTCTTCATGAGCAGAGAATGAGGCCTGCTAGTTATAGTTTCTGTGAGCAGCCTTGTAGAATTCAGCAGTTCAGAACACCTATCAGCACTGCCCCCAAATGTTTGCTTTTCCTCCCTAAGTTGTTGATAAGAGATAAACATTTCCGTAATAAAATGAATTCTGCCACGTTCAGTTTTGCATCAGTAAATTTTACACTAAAGACATGCTGGAAAATTATCAACAGACCTTGCTGCTGCATTATCAATTTAACCATGTAACCATTTCCCCATGTAACCATTTTTTTAAAACGCTTTCCCAGGTAATAGCGTTTCTTGTAATATTCAGAGAGAGACTGGAATGACAGTAGAAAGTGGTGCTTATGTGGAATGTGGCACACCTAGGAAGCCTCTTGGTAAGCAATGTACATGAATGCCTGGCCCCGTCTCATTTCTGAGTGGATACTGCCCATTTCCACAGGACTTTTGCTTTCACATATATTGACTTTTTTCCTGACCTCTGAAGACAGTGCACTATCTCAAACTGCATCTGATTTTACACTTGCAATACTGTAGATGTGCAAGTGATTTGTTTCCATCTGTCTTTGTAATTCAATGTCAAGTAATTGCATTCAAACTCCTACTTGCAAATCAGAAACAAGCCTAGGATCCTTCCCTTTGGATCTTCTCTATATGCAATATGGTTCACATCTGTGTTCAATCAAGCCAGTTGCTAAATGTCACAATGCCCTCATTCACAGGTAGCTTAAAGAACATTTAGCTGGTAATAAAACAATCTGGACTCTAGAGAAGGATAGTTCTTCAGATGTATGGTACTGTAAATGTTCCTGTAAAGTATGTATATCACAAACACACTTGTATGAAAAGATACCGCATAAAAGGCATGCATATGCCATACATATTCAGTGCCACGACTTTTCCTTGATAAGTAGATGTGGCCCTTCTCTATATGAGCGTCCAAGGGCAACATGGATAGAGAAACTCTTTGTGAACTGATTGATGGTATATTCCTGTTCTCACACAGATGGATTTCATTTGCTATTTTCCCCTCACTCCCTTTTTAATTCAAGTATTTTAAAATCTATACCATGGTCAATGACAATTTCAATGGTGTGTGATCTGGACTGTGCTCCTGCAAAAACTTTCATGCCAGCTTCTCCTTCCTCTCAGTTTCTCCCTTTCTGTCTTTCAGGCACTGCAATAACAGGCCACATTTCTTCTTCTCCTTTCCAGGTAAGAGCAAATAAAGAAAATGAGGGAATATTCACAGTTATTTTCAGTATCTTCAAAACTAAGCTCTAGCATTGCGATAAAAAGTTTTCTTTCAGCTTATGAATACACAGTATGACATAGAAATATTGGTGTCTGAGGGAGTTGTGATTACAGAGACAGGATGGGCCTGTGGTATAGTTCAGAGCAATACCACAGCAAGCTTTGAAAATCAGGTTTGTGTCCTTGCATTTCAGAGGTCAGAGGGGCCCTGACATCAGAGAGGTGTTCTCCAAGTCTCCTGTGCTGCTCAAAAGAGAATAAACTGCTATATTTAGAACAGATGGTTCGGACTTCCAATATTCAATGAAATACTCAACAATCAGAGGAGAAGATAGCCAGGTTCAACACAGGTGGACAGCAGGGCATTTATCACAGCTCTCTGGGCAGCCAGCAGCAACTGTGAGTCCATGAACACGCACAAAATGGAACACTGGACTGAGATGAGGGTGTTCAGAGGGTGGCTACCACAGGCACTTCTGAATATGCTTGAAATAGAACAATGAGGCTTAGATACAAGTGTTTCCTCTAACCTGTAGATGAATCACACAGCAGTTCCAGGGAGAGTTCTCTCAAAGGATTATTTGATCGCTTAGCACTAATAAAATAAATGCCTACAGGGTTCAGCTGGATTGCATGGTATTTTACAAGCTTGCATATAATGGCTTGTGCATTCTTGCATCAGCAAGCTGTTTTCCTACAGGAAACAATGTTGACTGTGAGTGATGCAAGGAAAGGCCTTAGTCTAACTCCCAGCAGAGTGTGCATTACTCTATGCTACGAAGAACATCTGGCTGAAGACTTGCATGGTCATTCAGAAAGGTTCTTTGCAGTGCTTTAGCTCTCTGACAAGCTAATGTTTCCTGCAGTAAATATTGCCTTCTTCAAGCTGCTACTTTTTTAGTGAGAGGTTAAGCACTCATCAAAATTACCTCCCACCAGCTATACTCCAGTGCCTTGTAAGGTTCCAAATCCTACAACATCTGCCTGCATTTATTGGGCAAGAAAACTCATAAAATGTTGCATGGCTGTCAGCCGTAGAGTTATTTCAAGACTATCTGACCTGTTAAAGGAGAAGAAAAACTCAACCCATATGTACTTCGCAGCATATTGCTCAACTGTTTGCCATTAGGCATAATGAACCCTTCCTCAAAATCAGTCTTGTATTTCTATCTGGAAGGGCTCAGTCAGTATAGGGAAGAGCACACTGTATTAACCTAGATGAAAAGCATGATTCTACAGTGTTACAGCACTTGACATCAGCAGTGTCTATTAAAGGACATTGCTCCCAGGGGTACATGAACACCTCCTGCAGATAATACTTGCCGATATGCAACCCATTTAGAATACGTCCATTTGTCTCCTACTACAATCCCATTCAGTCCTGCTAGCCTGACCAGGTGTTTGAGGGCACTCTGAATGGAGATATAAAACACATTTTACGGTACAGTTTTTCTGAGTCAAAGCTCTTCCCCTGCTGCCTGCTTCTGGGAGTACTCAACTCACAGAGCCTCAAAGAGCTTTAACAAGTGATGACCGGAGCAGTTTTAAGGGTCTGGCTTTTACCATCCTTTTGAGCCTGGTCACCTGTATAGCTCAATCCAGCTCAACAATGGTGTTGAAAGTGCTGGGATGGTTTATTTACTCTCAGGATTTGAACCATGGGAAAGCAATTAAATTTTTTTATATTTTGAGAAAGTGTTCCTTTTAACCATTCCTATCAAATGATGCTGCAGCTATAGAAGGAAATCACACTGGACTGCCTTCAAAAACAAATCACAAGGAAATGTTTTGGGCCAAAATGTGAACATCCTTACAACAATTATGTAGACTGTTTTTGTGCAATCCCTTGTTGAAAAAACCACCAGCAAAACTGACTTTATTTGGGTGACTCCATGAACACCAAAGATTAAAGATTCCTCCAGCTGCAGTTTCATCGTGGACACAATACTCCACTGACAGATAACAAGACATGATAAAGGATTTGCCACCTCCTGTGCTGTTTAACATCTACGAGATTCCAGTTCCCAGGTCAGCATTAAGATCTAACCAGCCCTCTAACATCTGCTGTCATGCAATTTGGGTTAAAAAATCTGGCCTGCGAGCACAGCCACATGTTTAGCTATTCTCTTCCCCTTGAGCAACGTGAATCTCTAAACACAAATGGAAAAGAGCAATCTGGGCAGTGTGTGTCCACTTTGACCCATCACTTAGGATTATGGGAACTCTCTACTGAACACTCTAGAGCCAGGCATTTGCCCCAAGGCTTTTCCAGCCCCTCTATGCACTGCTTCAGTACTGCAGTGCCTCCAGGAAAAAAAACATAACAGTGCCCAACAGTGGATGCTCAGAGAAAAGTGTAAGAAGCTGGACAAAAGCTGTTCTCACTCAAGAACCAGGACAGAGTTGATAATTGGAATGAAAGATGAAAAACTGAATGCTACCCCATTACATCTGCCAGTTACAGATTTTCTAAGCCAAGTTCATATCCTCTTCTTTTTATCTTTAATAACTGTCAATGGACTGTTCTTCAGACAATGCAGGTATTCTCATAGTTCTAGAGGTCACAGTATTGTAGTGCAAAAGTTTCAATGTTTAAACCCTGACAATATAAATAGAAAGTGCATCCAAATTACATATAAAAAAGCCCACGCAAGAATGTTACCCAGTGCCAGCACAGCAGTTAAGAAACTCCTGAGTTGCACAGCCCGTGCTAACTGAAGCAGGGTCAGAAATTATTTGTCCACAAACATTATCACAGCCTTTGACCGTATGACTGCACTGGATTTTCTCCACCAGAGCATTACCTCACACAGTGGCTGGAAATGAGATACAACAGAAAGCATTACCAATACTGCACCAGCATCATGAATCTGATGTTTCCTAACTTTCAAGTGCTTGACTATGCAGGTATGATGTTTCTTGGTGTAGATTTTTTCTATGTAATTTTACACCAGCTCTTCTATTGCCTTCTAGATATTTTCAAGAAAACATTATTAGGTATATCAAATCAAATATTCAGTGAAGCTTCTATAAGATTTTAGCATATTCTATGCCAGCTGCACTATAAGCTGAATAATCAAGGCCAAGTTTGTAATTTCCCAAGCTGTTACCATCCTATGCTTTTTTTTTTTTAACATCCTACAGAAGTGATGAAAATAAAATTCACAAACAGAAGTCTCTGTGACATCCAAACATCTCTGTGACTGTTTTCTATGCTAATTTTGCTCATTAACCCATGTTTTGAGTATTCTGTCTGACCTCCGCAAATGCTCCCAGGGCAGTAAAGCAGCAGGTTAGGGAAACATCACTCCGTTCTTCTCTGTTGGCTCCCTCTTCCTCATCATACCACACAGAAACTGTATTTTCTTTATCCAATCCCTTCACTACTGTCCCCTGTCCTGTTTCAGCTGGGATAGAGTTAATTTCCTTCCTAGTAGCTGGCACAGCGCTGTGGTTTGGATTTAGGATGAGAACAATGCTGATAACACGCTGATGGTTTAGCTGTTGCTGAGCAGTGCTGACACCAGGCAAGGGCTTTTCAGCCTCCCATGCCCTGCCAGGGGCACAAGGAGCTGGGAGGGGGCACGGCCAGGCCAGCTGCCCCAACCTGCCCACAGGGCTGTTCCATATCATACGGCGTCACGCTCCGTATAGAGACTGGGGGGGTTGGCCGGGCGCAGTGATCGCTGCTCGGGGACGGGCTGGGCATCAGTCAGTGGGTGGTGAGCAGTTGCATCACTTGTTTTTTTTTCCTGGGTTTTTTTTCTTCTCTCTCTCTCTCTCTCTTATTGTTCTCCATTAATTACAATTTTATTTATTATTATTATTTCAATTATTAAATGGTTCTTATCTCAATCCATGAGTTTTCTTACATTTGCTTTTTCGATTCTCTCCCCATCCCACCGGAGGGGAAGGGTGAGCAAGCAGCTGGGTGATGCTGGGTTGCCGACTGGGGCTAAACCGTGACAGCCCCCTACCTTATTGCTTCTCTCTCATTCATAATTGTCATGCCTGCTTCCATCTCCATGATGCCATCCTCGGCCAGCCTGATGACAGATAGTCAAACAAAACTCTCAAGCTTCCTCCCACACTGCTCCTCACGCTGAGGAAAGAGTTCCTCCTAAATATTTGAAAAACTAATGTTTCAAAATACTAATTTTCTGCAATTCCTCCAAAACTTCTGACACTGAGTAGGAGGCCAAGATGCTCAAGTTACTGCTTCTAATGCAGATTGGTATTATTACTCTTCTTTTATACTTTTCCTAACTCTTTATCTACCCTAATCCATGAGCAAGGCTCATAGTTGCAGTGCTGACACACAAACAGCATCACCGCCACTCCCTGGGCGGCAGCACTCATACATTTTGTTTCAGTGTGAACACCCAGACAGCCAGCTAGACTTTATGGATATGAAGTCTGATCTTTTGTACAGCACGACCACAGAATTTTATCCAACACTTCCTGCAATGAACCAATGACTTGTCTTACACTCAAATATATCCTTCCAAAACTACCTGTAGTAGTTCTTAAGCACAGAGATTTGGACAGACACTCTGAAATGTAGGAAACAAGCTAGAAGAATGAAGCCTCATCAAGTGCAAGTCAGCTCTTCACAGCAGGCAGCTGAGTGTGGGCAGAGCCCTCCTCCACACATCCCTCTGGTGAAACCTCTTGAGCACCTCAGCAGACAGCAGATGTGAGATACCTCTAAAGTAAATACTCCATCTCAGAGAAGATTCCTGGTTTTGGCTGTACCATCGTCATCTCAACAGTTAATATCATTTTGCCATTACTTCCGAGTTTCCATGGGTGCTATTCAGCCATAAGAACCTGTGTCCCCACACAAGCTTTAAGCCTTACCACAAAAACTCTGGTGTTCCTCAGGGACAAAGACATTGACAGTAAATCCCTGATGAGCCCAGCCAGAGCACAAGTTACAGATGATTTGTCAGCCCATTTGTCTCTTGCAAACATACATTTGCTCCCCTAGCTTCAAGACCATCTACCCTCTGTCTACTCCTTCCACTAGCATATCCTCTTCCCAAGTCCTTCCTTCTTTAATAATGACCAAGGAATGAGTTCTGAATGGAACCTCAAAAAAGCAGTAAATGGGAAAAGTTAGAGCAGGGCTTTCTCCTTGGGTAGCAGTAGCACAGATCCTTGCAGCTTATGGTGCATCACTGTCAACACCTTTGCCTCGCCCTTTGACTTCCCTCTCCTGTAAGATAGCTCATTTTAAAACAAAGTAAATGTAGCATGGTCAGCCCCTGGTGTGTAAAAATCTTTGAAAGGGAGACCGTGCTGTTATTCTGAGGAACCTTGTATTTACACTGTAAAAAGTGAGGTCTGACCCCTCCTGAAGAGAGGCCTCTCCCTGCTGAACTCACCACAGAGTGGAGCACAGCTTTACTGCCGCAGTTTTAGACTGCAACTAATGCAAACCAGCTGTGAAGCAGAAGCTTTTCAAAGAGACTACCCATTTTCTACTGAGGTTTTAATTTTATAAATCTAAGGCATCTGAGCGACAGTTTGCTGAGAACACGCTCTCACTCTCCTTTATTTTCTGGAACTTCAGATGGATTCACTATCTGTATGCCGAAGTGTGATCCACATTTCTCAACTGTAAATTGAAATTTCCCCTTCTCACACATTTCATCACTAAGTACTTAAAGACTCAAGCTTAAAATGCCACTTCCTTTGCAAAATTCATGCATGCAGAGCTAACTATTCATGCCAAATAGATATTTATGGGCTCTTATTAAATATGTAACACTCAAACTGGCACACAATTGCAAGAAATTCAGGCATCACTTGGAAAAAAAATTGTGTAGATTATCCAGATATTAACAAGAGCCAAAATGGTTCCAGTGTAAGAGAACATTTCAGTTGATAAAATATTCAGATTTTACTTGGGTCTCAGGCCAGGAGAACAATTCATAAGCAATTAATTCCATAAACATAAGCAGCATATAAAATTAGTCCATTTCAAATCAGCATTGCGCAAAAGAAATGCTGCTTTCTATTCATTCATTATTTGACAGCTGATCAGAATGGACTCTACAAAGAAAACAAACGCTCAGCAGTAGCAAAGAATTGCACTGCGTAGGTCTTTGGCCCTAAATTTATGTCTGTACTGAATTCAATACTGCTTTGCAATTCCTTGGCAAAGGAAAGTTATCCCAGTTACATAACTGAATTTTCCTTTGTAATGTAAAAAGTATTTCGCGGGTAGATGGATTTGGATATTTAAAAAAAAAAAAAAAAAAAGTGGTCAAATCTTTTCCTGCCCAATGACAGTATCTGCAGTGGTCTTTGGCCACAGTTTTAACTCTTGTGCAACTTCATAGTTACATACCAGCTGTCATTTTAGTAATAATAACTGAAGGGCAAGGCATTGTCTAGGAATTACTGACAAGCTGAGGAGATGGCCTGACGTGCAACAAAGGGGTAGCACATGCCCATGCGACCACAGGAAATGCTCTATAAGCTGGCTGTTATTGCTCTCTGCATAGCTGATGGTTCTCCATGGTAGCTAATGGGCTAGCACAGTTTTCTCTTTGTATTTCACATAGCTGGTTACATGGTAAGTTTATTATATTCCAAAGATTTCCCCCCCACCCTCAGCAACAACCAGCAGTTTCCTCAGTTGCCAGTTAACATGGTAAGCTCTTTGTTTGGGGCAGAAGTTGAATATAATCTTTGTGTCTTATGTTCAATTTCTATTACTGAATAAGAAAGTCTGAGCAAATCACAGAACTGCTGAATTGTAAGGAAATGCAAACTTAGAAAAATGTGTGCTAAATAGTACAAGATACTTCTAATAGCTAGCCCAGGGTGTTGTTTGGGGATTTGGTGCTGTAACTGTACACTTACATGAGGATTGCTTAAGAAATGGCATAGACCTTGAGGCAACATTTCTTTAGCAGCATTACAAATTTATCACTTTAAAGACAAGAATCTAACGTAAGTTGTTGCCTCCTCTTCCAATTCACGACTCTAAAAATGAGTGGCATCCCCAGATTGGTCACATGCATATTTCAAATATCTTTGCTTCATTATGAAACAAATTAATTTTGTAATTACAATAATGACATGAAACAACACTGTATACAGCACTGCTAAAAAAAGGAAAAAAGTCACTCCAGAGTAAATAAGTGAATTGCAGATTTCAGTCTATTTGATTGTTAATAAAAATCTGATGATATACTACCATATCCACTGTTACATGGCAATTAAAATCATTATTTCAACATATAGTACCTTTGTGATATAATTTCATGTAATTTTTATGAGCTATGGAACTTGCCAATCTAATCTTTTGTATTTATATATGTGTGTGACATACTGCATTAGCTATTTGGCTTATAAACCCTTCCACATTTAATTTATTTTCATGCTAGAGAAGCATGAAAATAGATTTCCCCTTCTGGCTGGCTGTAAAACTGTTTTTTTTTTCTCTTTACATTCTTAATGACCAAAAGAATGTTCTATCCTCATTCTTGCTTTTTAGTGGATTCTGTTCTCACTCAAGAACCAGGATAGAGTTGATAATTGGAATGAAAGATGAAAAACTGAATGCTACCCCATTACACCTGCATCATCTGTGTTTGTAATGAAAATGAACAGAGTTAAGAGAGAACAGAATTAGTACCATGTTACTGACGACAGCCATCAGGGAGGTGAGGCTGCAACCCGACACACGTATCCCAGCCAGAGTTAGTGCTGGTACCAAAGAAACACGAGCAAACAAACCAGCACCAGCTACGTTGGCACTTACTGAAGGAGAACTTTTGTCACCCAAGAGGTCGTTTATTGCTTGGTGACTGATGTAACACACCTACAATGGGTGTCCATTTGCTGGCTGGACCATGTCACTCATAAATGAGGGGACAGTGAGGAGGAATTGTGTAGGCTGCCCAATCTGCTCAAGATTCACAGCCTAACCACCCACGCTCGCCTGCAGATGACTTCACTACGGTGCTCTGGGAGCTGGTTCTCAATGGAGGCGAACAATACCAAAATTATTTTGCTTATGTACTTAAGCTATTACCATCTCACAATACTTGCAGAGCTTAGCTTAAGAAAATAATTTTTGCAGCACACACTCCTGGAGATACCTTTCCTTGCTGATCCCCTGCACATCAACCTCTTCAAGATCTCTCAACATGATGCTATAAACTTTTTGCCCTTGAAGTAGGGGTTAAGAGCTTGACTCTTAAAAGTCCCCCATGAAATTTGATTTTATAAAAATATGTAAATAAAAATCTATCCTTTTCAGCTGGTTTAGCCCATCACCCAGAGTCTCTGCCTGGGTCAGCAATGGTGCAACCAAAAGGACTGATGTGAAGTGAACTTCGGAAAAGTCTCAATGCTCCTGGAGCTGGGCAGCATGGAGAGCTGCTTGCTCACATTAGGGAGACCAGTGATCACCTCCCCACCCTCAAGTGCTGTGGCGTGGGAAAGCGCTGAGCACACATTCCTCGGCAGCACTCAGCACAGGAAGGCTCCCGGCTTCTCACTCAAACCTTTCACTAGCACTCAGCAAGGTAAATAAACCGTATGGTCAGGGAGCTTCAGACTGTTCCTCTCATGAGCAAGGAGAAGAAGGGTGGAAATACTTGTTTACAACAGGAAGACACATTTACTCCTGCTCCCTTTGCCTTGGAGTAAGCACCTGCCACTTGCAGAAACTGTTTTTCTCTGTTTTCTTTTGCCTTAAAGGGTCAGTGAGCTGGCTAAAGTTATCTTCCTGGCATAAAAATCTGAAGTGATTTCATCTAATGCCATAGCATTGTCCTAGGGAACATTATGTGAAAGCACTTTGGGCACATTCATGCTCATACACATACGCACGAAGTTCCTCCCAGCCTGTTTTGGTACAACACATGGTTGTGTCACTATTGTTTGCAAGTGTAACGTTTTCAAGTGCTGATGCACAAAATTTGTTTGTCTAAACCTCTTGATTGAACAAAGGGGCCATCTTAAAAGCTTCAGTCCCAAGCGAGTCAAGAGTTTGCCTTCTCAAACAGCTCAGATTCTTCTAAGCTAACACAAAGCACATGTGGAAGCTGTGTTCTGGGGAAACAAAAAACACAGAAACCTAGGCAGGAATACAGTGATCTTCCAAGGCAGCAAAAGAAAACTTTTGCCAGCACTTTGATAGCCATCAGTATCTAATCATATAGCAGTTAGTCAGGAGGCAGCATGGCTGCTATTGCTCCGGGAGAACACAGACCTGGCACTTCAGCGTATCAACGAAGCTGTGACACTCCAGCACCTACAACCACTGGTAACTGCAAGCCATGGTTTTACTAAAAAGAAAGGATGTCCACTGCTGACAGTGTAACACAATCTCAAGAGAAGATAAATTATGTTCAAATAGCAAAATAGAAGCCAAAAACTGAACTCCCATTAGGAGTAGGACAGGTTAAGCTTGTCAGAGTCAAGGTGACAACAAAAACCCCAAACCATAGGCTACTTTTAAAAAATTTTTTGTGCCACATTCAACCCAGGTGTATCCAGCATGTCCCATGAGGGATTCAAGCCACAAAAACCACCTTAGTGTGACAAAACTAGTATGTGAAGTCTCAGGAGAGGGTCACCTCTCAGTCCTCAGCTTTCTTAAATAATGAAAATGGTGGAATAAAGGGTTATAAAGCTACAAGCACAAGGCACTGTCTTTGAAGCCTTAAAGAAATCCAATTGATTATTTTATAATTATTATTATTATTATGACAATAATAAAACAGTTATTCTAAACTTACTAAATCTTAGCTCACTAACCTCGAGGAAAAAACAGCTGCTTTCAGCTCTGCTCTTCTGAACCTTACCTCAGTAGTCTGTAAGTAATTATTGATGTTGGTACTTTGGGAGTTAAAATAGGTAGATTAGCTGGTATTAGTTGTCTTAACAGAAAAATTTTTTTTTTAGTATCAAGATATCAGCTTTAAAAAAAAAAATAGTGGAAAGAATATACAGCAGTTTAACCACAGAGCAGTTTGTTCAGGACAGCACAGGGCAGAAGCATAATACTAACATTACTGTTTGCATGAAGTGTAAAACCACCTTTGCTTTGCTTCCACTCAGAATCTAGGAATTCACACTAACACAACAATCCCAGATTAAAAAAAAACCACAAACACACAAAACAAAAAACAACCACAGCTTCTGCAGAAAAGCAAAGCTTATATATTGATCATACGTGAAGTTTTGCTAGGGTATACTAGTGCTAAATCCAGTAGCTCAGCCAGAAACTAATTCCTTGATGAGCAAAACAGATCTACAAAGACTTATCTCCTTCCCTGCCCTGACTGCCTATACCTAAGCTTTTCATTGAAGCTTTCAAAAGAAGAAGTCTAACATGGGGCTACAGGATTCTGACTTCTCATAGCACATCCTGCAAGACACCAAGCTGTACTCACCATGCATCTGGTACGTGTACGGGGCTTGTCCAGCAGTCGGGGTACTGAAGCTGGATCCATAGCTAAGAAACCCACTCTGTCCTGGGGAATGGCTCAGGCTGTCCTCTGTTTTGATGCCTTTGGGGCACATATTAGGAAGCAAGAGCAGAACATGAGTGTTTGTCATATAAAGGTGTAAAAAAGCAAGTTCAGGAATTAACAATTTTTCAGCAAGATTTTAACCTAATAAACTCTTTTTTTCCTACACTTTCTTATATATATATATATTTATTTTTTTTTTAAGTATCTGCGTTACCCAAACAGGTCTCTTAAATAATAGAGTCAAGTAACTTCATCACAATATATATTTGAGTCTCAATAATATTTGAGTCTGCTATGATAGCCTGTATCCACACCTGAATGAACTTTTGCTAAGATGGGGAAACAACCATGCATAATGTTGTTTTCAAAAACAATTTCTGAACAAATAGTTTTGTTTTAGAATAAAACAAACTTGTTGACTCATGAACTTTTCTGAACAGTTATCAGATGCAAGCAATGATTAACAAAGCAACAGGATCTTCAGTGAAATAACCTCAAGACTTCTGTTCTCAACAGAGTTATTTTTTACTTGCATTGTATTTTCAGCTTTGGTAGCAAAATATTTATTGGCAAGTCGTACAGGAGGGTTATCATCTATTCAGTTAGATATAACATACAGTTCAGGAACAACAGGTAAGCCCTGAAGCCACAAAAATCTTTTCATTACTAAAATCAGGCAATTAAACTGACAATTTACAGGGGGAACAGCAATAGCTGAATTAAACATTGCAAGATGAAACCTTTGCTGGTATTGAAAGGGCTTGATATTTTATTCTGAGATGCTGCTGAGATTGTACAGCTGTATTATTAAAATAAACAGCTGAAAGGTGCGTCTTTTTATGAACCCTTTGGGCGTGATCCTTCCCTCCTTTGCATGCCTCTGCACAAAACAAAAAATAGCCATTGGACACACCCCGAGTGCTGGGACTAAACAAAGACCCTGTTGATGTCCTGGCCTTGGATTTATACACTTCCCAGGCTGTTGTCATCTTTTAGCACTTGTAGGCAAACTTGCCAAAAGACAAGTTGAATTCACATGCCTTTCACCAAACATGCTGTTTTCTAGCTTTATGACGCTTAAAAGCAAAGAGTCTGCATTTCCTTAGATTGGGAACAAGTTCTCCCAGATAACATTTTCACTAATAAAAATCACTTCTTTTAGCTTTAGGTGGGAATAGCTGTAATGCAATTTGAGCACAAGTTAGCAACAAGATGACAATGCTGCATTGTGAAATGCAGGAAGTTTATTTGGACAGTGAATGAACATGTGTTGGTGCAAGCGTCCGGCTCCATTACTGCTGGGGAAGTGAAGGGATTTGCGAGTGTGCGCAGAGAAGCCGCTTTTCATAACATCCCATGCTTTTCAATTACATCAGCACTCCGCATGCAAGCACTCAACCTACCCCGGCTACAATTAATCTTCAGTGAATGGGCCTTTTTGGAAGTCTAAAAATTGTTGTGAGACAGCAAAATAACTTAGCACCAAATTAATTTCCACACAGTGTACTGTTTTGTCTAGAAACTGGCCGAGTTTTATTTTTGTGCCTAAAAACAATACTGCTTCATTGTTCTTGGTTGTCAGCCAGGTGGAGTTTTTCATATGCTGTGTTGAGTATCTTAGCGAGGGTATACGGGCTGGGGGAGGGGAATCACTGTTCAAGGATGCTAAGAGGTCATCCGCAGGATTTATAAGCAGCATATGGGCCTGACACATGTATGCCCTAAAGTCTCTAGGCAGTAGCAAATGGCTCTACTTTCACCTGCTCTAACAGGACAACTGTTCAGAGTTTGCCTTGGAAATCAGCCAGCTGATGCAAACACACAAGTAGCTCCAGGAAAGGGTCTCAAAACATTCCTCTCATCATCCTGGTAGAGCTTCAGCTCTGCCAAGCCCATTTCCCTGGCCTTCCAGACCATTGCATTGAATTTCCTTTCAGTAAAAGCCTTGTCAATGGCTATATAAAAGCTTCTTGTTGGGAAGGGATACTGTATTTGCCAAGCAAATGAAGGTGTTTAAGAGCACAAGAGAAACCAGGAGTGGAAACAGAACTGTGAAGCCATTTTAATGCTGCAAGACTCAGCACTCACAGGATCAGCTGGGAATAAGGGGCCCAAAGCTTTATGTTAAAGAGCTGTACCTAAGCAAGAGCAGTATCAATTTGGTCTTTAGGAGTGGAAGGAACTTCCAGCTCCCTCAAGAGCTCAGTATTTCCATGCAGAGCTTGAGGACACTCTTAACACTTGGTTTACCAGGCATTCCCCCACCAGGAGTGCTGGTTTAATTAGTCCCCTGCCTGAATCGCCCAGCTGCTCCTGCCCAGCACCATCTCCCCACAGCTGCTGGCGAGGTTATGCAGGAAAGCAGGGAACAAAGCTAACTAGGGTTAGAAATGTTTACTGCACCTACAGCTAACAACTATCTATTTGAATACAAACTGTCTTCCAAAACCAAAGTACTCAATATCATTTCACCCATACATTATTCTGCTCTGTGTCTTGGTTCTCTCGTAATAATATACAAAAAAGTTTTTCTTAAAGTAGCTTGTATCATTGAAACCCTAGGAAGAATCAAGGAAGGCAAAGCATAGTTTATCTAAATATCATATTTACTGCAGGAGACTTTGTCTTGGCAGTGAGTCATGAGAACACTCAAGAGCTACTACTCCTAAGTGGCACATCCTAGCAAATCTGAGTTTCTCATGCTGCCTCATCCTCTACTACTGACTGGCTCCAAACTTACCTAGTTTGTAAGACCATAACCCAGGATATCAAGAGCTATTAGATAGTTCAAAGCAATCATAACAATTTTAACAAAGTCAGATTTTCCTCTAAGCCTATGAAGACAACATTGCCAAGACAGAAATGACCTTTCATTCTAAAGCTTAAGACTTCAAATCTATTTTTCTAAGAGGAAGAGGAAGATGTCCTCAAAGGTAACATGATGTCAGGGTACTCACTGTAGGAGGGTATGCCATAGGGCTGCCCCGGCGGAGGATAGGCAGTGTATGCAGCAGCCTGCTGGATTCCCGTGCTGTACTGAGTCTGTCCATACGTTGCCATTGTTGGGAAAGGTGGTACTGTCACTATGTGGGGATAATGTCTATTCAGAACAAGAAAACAGAAGGTCTGAGACAAAAGTTACTGTACATGATCTTCCAGAGCATGTGTAGAACATATCTAGACATTTTGATGAAATAATATCCAAAGTATGAAGGTGAATATTTGGGGAATTTAGAATTGACTACACTGGGGCAAAAGTTAGTTTCAGTATACAGCTCCTGATACGAGCTATTAAGATTAAGCTACCTAAATGCATGGGGACTTTTAGACTGTGCAAGTTAAAAAAATGAAATCAAATCAAAACTCTGATTTTTCATGTTTCATTTTGAGTTTGCCAAACAATCGAGTGTCATTGGAAACCTCTGACATTCCAACATATTCCTCTGTGGTCACTCATAAACACAACAATATTCAATCTGATAAGGTTTGGATTCCCAGGGGTACGAAAGTACAGTGCACAGTACCTCAAACCTTCTTTCACTCCATATCTAACAAGATTAGGAACCAGTTACTTCACTGGGCCAGAGATGTGCAAGGGAACAGGTGGATGGGCTTAAGGGGAATGCTTTTTAAGGTGACAGAAGTCTGCACAAAATGGCTGTTCAGAAAAACACAGTTTTTAAGTTACAGCACTTGGCACGAGCACTCACTTTGTGGAATAAAGATGGAGAGGACACTGTGGTGCTGCTTTGCTGCTGCCTGGAAAACAAAATTAAAGGGTCTTAGATTTTCATCAAGTTGTCTTCTATGGCCAAGCCGATACCACTGTATTTACCACTGCTGGTTTGAGAAAAATATACAGGAACTAGAAGACTCTGTTTTTAGTGAATCTCCATAAACTGAACTAGATAAGAAAGCTATCCTCCACTTAATAACAAATAAATATAGACTTAGTTTTTAACTGAGGGTGATACTGATTGATTGAGCTACCAATTTCTTCTTCTCATGGGACTGATACCAATCATGAAGCTGGGCTTTGGTGGGACAACTCATATGCTAAAGGCTATAAAAGCAACTAGTATGATTACTGAAGTGATTTAAGCTCACTGCACTTTTTGCCCTTTTGCTTTTTTTGGTACTCTCCTGGACCACAGTTCACTTTCTTTTAATGTTCATTAAAATACATCAAATCAAAATAAGTATTAAATACAACACTGTAAACCTCCTTACTCTTGAATTTTTTGAGTTAACTATAACCTACCTTATTGACCTGGCAGCAATCAAAATATTAAACTAGTAGAAAATGTATCATGCAGGTTATATGAGCAGGATGTCTTCCTATGTACCAAACAGCTGTGTCCTGCAACCCTACCAAAGAAAAGTGTGCCACCACCTTTATTTAGAGATAAACTTAGGTTTAATTAATTAAAAATTTTAAAAATCTAAATTAAAACCTGCAAGTTGCCTGCAAGTTGTACTGGAAACATCATACCTAAATGCCACCATGCAGGTTGCCTCCACAACGCCATGCAAATTTTGTTTCTCTGTTCCTGGCTGGAGTTGTTAGATGTTATTACAGCACTATAAATGCCAGAACACCCTCACAATCACCAATAATGACATTAGGCACAACAGATTCAGCCTCTCTATCTGCTGGCTGCATCAATGAACACACCAGACTAACTGCACACAGCTTCTCCACCCAGGGAGAACATCAAGCATCATGTCTGACAATGGCAGCACCATCATGCTTGACATTGGCTGCTGACATCTATAGTGTAATCTGTTACACGGGATAGGAAGTATCACCCAATGTCATGCAGAAGATGATCTCTCAACTGCAGGTGCACTTGCTGGGTGGGAAGGGAGATTCCTGCAGATCTCCTGCAGAGATTCCCCAATGTCTGCACGTTGCTACCGCCAGGCAAGAAACATCTGCAGTGCTGCCCCATGCATCGACAGGGACGTACCCGCAATACTGTAGAAGGATTATCTTCAGTATGAAGTTGTCCAAAATAGCACCACTTCATTTGTAAGTTGGTGAATGAAACATTTAAAGCCTGTTTTATGTAATGAAATATGCAAGTACATAGAAAGTCTAAATAAATGCAAATATTCCTATGGGTTTGAGTAACTTGTTATGCCATAAACATGGAGAGAATGCCCAAAAAGATACAACATGCTCACATATGAAATGTTTGTTCTACCCAATTTAACTCTCTCTTGAAATTGTTCTTTCCTATACAACCCTTTTTCACAGCATTTTTCATGGCTTTATCATTTTACATTATAACATGGAGATTACACAAAACTATTTTTAAAAACACAGACATTTAATCTGATACCTTTTCAAACTAATTTTCATTTAATAAAGCATTTTTATCTTTGTTCACTCGTTTATGGAAAAAACCCAATGGAAGTGCATGAGTTCTAACTAAAAATATTAATTACTAGATTTTTTTTTTTAAATGTTGATTTGTATAATGTCTACTATATGTAATAATAATACTGAAAATATTAATTATAAGATTTTTTTAGAATGTTAATTCGTGTAATGTTTACTGTATATAACAATAGTACTAAAATTCTAAATTTCATGGGAAACAATACTGAGCTTAATCAGACTAAGCCGAATTTACTAGGAAACAGGAACATTTGATTAAAAGACAGAAACATCTAAAATGCACACTTTCTTCAAAAAGGAGGCCCTTTTTTCACAAACTCTGAAATCTTCAGAGGTAACTTCATTTAAAAAAGAAATTAAATAATATCCATATACTCCTTTCTTTCTTCTCCAGGATAACTGCAATTGTTTAAGAAGAACTACACCTTAGGTTAGATAAAAAAATGTGAAAATTAAAGATGTCCATGCTTAGGTGCCTACTGAACTCTTCTGCATCTGAAAGCAAACGGCTTGTTTTGGTAATGTTCCCGAGCCTCTCAGCTCTCTCCTCAGCAACTTGCCGAGTGCCTGCAAGCCGACTGCAACCGCTTTCTTGCCCCACGCATACCTTTAAGAGTCTCCCAAATGTTTCACGTGCAGTATCAGAGCTGTGTCACTGCAGCATCATTGCTTCAGGGAAGGTGGCTTTGGTAACAAAGCCCTGATGACTAGGGGGAACAAGTTTCAGAGTGAGCTGGCCACGACTGCATCAGCACTGCTGCTTATTATTATTATTAAAAGAAAAACCCAGCTTGGGTACATCTATCTGTGAGGCAGCAGACCCCAAGAGTCATCTATCCACAAGCCTGTGCATTGGACTCTTAACGTCTTTCCTAGCACCGTGTCAGACATCTGTTCCACCCCCTTCATCTCCTCTCTGGGTACGAAGAAGAAACAGAACAAACTCACCCAAATACAGCCACTGTGATCAAACACGCTTTCATCACCCACTCTCCGCTCTTCCTCCTCCACAGTGCTTTCCTGCGCCGTATCCCTCTCATTGCACCCTCCTCCTCAACAAATTCAAGCCTCGTGCCCTTTCTGATCCCACCTCTCCTAAGCTGCCCCCCAGTTCTGCCAGAGCTCTCCCTCTGGCTCAGTACACCGGCCAACCACCACAGAAGGTCCAATATCACAGCCAGAACCCCCTTGTGTCCTCTCCCAGGGTCCCCTGCAGACACTGCGTGCTCTGAGCACCGACACGTTCGCAAAGGGCAGCTCAGGCAGGAGGAGAGCGTGCCAGGGGAGGGACTGTGCAATCTATACAGCCCTAACCGCTAACAGAATCACCCCAACCACTGACAGAAACAAAATCGTAAGGACTCCTTCTTCATGTTCTTACAACCCTGAAACACCTTAGAAAAGTAAAATCCACCAGCAACCCGGTCTTAGTTCCTGTACCTATAAAATGTGGGTAACAGTAACCTATTTCCCAAGCAACAAGCAGATATGTTTAGTTTAAAAAAAAAAAATAATTAAAAAATTTACAAAGGATAGCGATATACAAATGTACATACTCATTTACACATACAGATATAGAAAAGAAGATTTTCAGATCTAAAGCTGGCTTACCTGACTCACCTTCAAACTCACTATGAAAAATTTGCTTTGACTTACCTGAAAGAAAGCAGTTTAGAAAATTAGACTTTTACATTGTGAAAACAAAAACTATACCATTTCTGTCACACTGCTCTGCATTACCAAAAAAATTGCATTAAGAAATATACTTTTTTAGTTTAATTCATAATGCATTTTACATTTGAAAAACAGCACAACAGTTTGAGCATAAGCTTAATTTCTTTCCTATTTGAAAAAATTACATTTTCAATTTTTTTTATTTTTGAAAGAAGTAAGTACAGAGTAAGTAAGTTTGACAAGCGGGGATTTACTGCATGTGAATATGTAGTATGCTACTGTCATTGCCAAAAAAAAGCAATTTAAACCTACATGTGTTTCTACCCAAAAGTGTAGGACTACAGGCAAAATGTGCATTTGAAAGTTATATTGATATAATTACATGTCTCATGATAAACAACCCATAAAAATAGCAGACCAGACATCTATGTGGACATCTGCATAAGTACTGCAACTAGACCTGCTAAAATTAAGACTGTATGTGTAATACAGAGCATACTTTTGTGTGCATTTATTGCATTAAATGCTCTAGCAGTCTGAGACTTGACAAACATACAAGTATTTTCCTGTTCTTCAAACTAACAAGAAGTATTTTCAAGGGAAAGAGCACAGTCTTGGTAGCACAGGGGATCATTCTGCAGAAAAATAACCATAATATTTCTATAAGAAACATATCAACATAAGCTGTCCCTAGCAAACTGGTGTCCAACACTCCAAGTGCTGTCGGCTCTTATTTATATCGCATAGCAACAAATAGTTCCTACACCAAGAAATTTACAAAATGATGTATTTAAAAATCATTTCTAGCTCTGATCTTTTCTGCAAACACGTACATTTAAAAAGGATGTTTCCTTTAGATTGTTATCCCTTCCACTGCTGTTGTAAATAGGCAGTCATGATGTACGTGATTTAATTACGCAATTTCTAATGCCTTAGCAAACACACAAGCAAAACATTTCTTTGGCTTCTAAGCGCCTATAAATGAAGGGTTAAGCATACTACTAAAACATAATAGCCAGTCCCTTTTGCTAACTCCCCTCCAACAGGAAGGCTGACAGATCCTGACCGCAGCAAACAATAGCTGGGATTGTACTAGCAAGAACTAGTTCAGCTGCATCACTTGCCAATAATTTTTTTAGCAGATTTAACATTCTTCTGTTTCCTTCACTTGAACAGTATGATGGTGGGGAAGGAGGAGAAGAGCAGATAAATTTCCATCAGAGCTTCAACCACTGAAAGAATTTGTCCTTGGCACCTGCCAAATGTGAAACTTCAGACCCGAGGCCAGGAGGGTTAACCGTTTGGAGATGATCGCAATCATCTCAGACCGATGCAAACTGGGGCACAGGGCTGCTTTGGCAAAATGTTTTCTAGCTGCACCATACACTGTTGGGCCGGGGAGCCCCCAGCTCCCACCCCGACAGCAGCAGCACAGCCACCGAAGCACAGGGCTCATGTTCATGCCAGCAGTGAGGCTCAAGTGGGGTCCAAACAAAAACTACCAGCTCTACACAAAATACGGTTTATGCCTGTAATCGTTCCAGTGGAGCAAACGTACACATGCACGTGTGCGTAGGTATGCACCTACTATAGGCAGATATATATCAACATACAAAAAATTTCAATTCCATTTGCATTCAAACCACTGCTGAACTAAAGGATTCAACCACGACGGGAGCATCTACAAAAAAATACTCAAAAGTCTCAGTTGCTCACTATACTGTAGAACTAATTGTCTCTGCCTTGCATGTGGCCAGTTCCCTTTGGTTACACATATATATACACACATTATGTCAAAGCCAGTAAACAGTAAGCAAAAGAGGCAGCCTACCTTCTATGTCATCTGGAGCTGTGGCATAAATGTTAGAAAGGTTAAGCTTCAGTCTGTCAGGGCACTCTCTATTTACAGTCAGGCTGGGTGATATCACTAGATCTAGCATTTCCTTATACCTGAAGGAAAACAAAGGAAAAATATAATTTATTCATTAATTATGCATGCTTACTAATGATTCATTTTTTTTCCCTAAGAGTATAAATATTAAAGCTGATTACCTAAACCCAGGCTTCATATAAATTCCACATAATAACATTCACTAAAGTTTTCATCAACGGGAAATGCTGAATTAAAATTAAGTACTTGCTCCCTTGGAGATTACACCCATCTGATTAAAGCTTTCCCTTTCTTCCTGGATTTTGCCATAGGAAAACTAAATTCCCTTATCTGTCATATGCTATCAGAGCGAGAATGTACACACCAGTGTCCAGTGAGGCTCCAGAACAGACTATTACAGGTTGAAAGTGAAGTCGAGGGCAGTTAACAGCATTACCTACTCATACAAGATAATAAGGTTAGTACTGGTGATGGGATCAGTTTTCCAGGGGACACCTAAACCAGGCACCTAACTACAATGTCCTGACCATTAGGTGGCAGTGATACAAGGACAGTCCCTTTCACATAAATAACCTTATCTGATTTAACTAAAAATTTCAAATGCACCAATATATAGGACTTGAGTGTCCAAAGAAAAACATAATTGTTTGCGTGTTCACATGACCCACACTATAATGAAAGCTTACAAACTCTGCATTACACAAACAGTTCAGAAAAGAGAATGACTAAATCATCATTTCAGACCCTATGCACAACATGAATAGGTCTACTCATCTAAATACCACCATTTTCAATATACGTGTCTAACTTCAGCTATACACCTCTTCAGAATTGGGCTCCGAAGACGCCTGCAATAGAGCTGCTTGCTTCCCTTGGAAGTGTTGGCTGGTTTGGATGGGTACAAAACACGCAGTAAGTGCATAGATTTGCATAACTATGTTTGCAAGGTTGCATAAAGACATCGGGGTGAATACAGTAAGAAAACTGTGTCACATTAGATAGCTGCACAATGGCTTTTATGCAAGGCAGGTTTCCTGGACACCTTTACCCCCGTAATGTTCTGACCTTGTTTTCTGTGCAACCAATACCTGCAGCTGGAACTCTGAAGAACCCACTGGCCAAAGAAAACCTGAAGCTAAATTTGTCAATTAATTTTTTTTTATTTTTTTTTTTAAATACACATAATGCCTTGGAAACCTATTTGAATTTTCTAAGACTACACCAATGTATTTTGCAGCTTTTGGTTCAGGTCCAGAACAAATGATGAAAAGAGGAGAGCTCAAAGATGCTACATCCTTCTTTGTTTTCTGGAGCCAGATAGAGTACGTCCTCACTTCAGCCCCCTCAGAGGCTACTGGGGGGGATTAGGGCTATTAGGAGAAAGCGTAACTGTGCCCTTGGAGAGAGCAGGGCCCGGGCAAGAGCAGATGGGAGAGAGGGCGTACGGTGGCGAGCGGATCCCAGGCACCCAGCTGCAGCCTGCAAGGGCTCCCCTCTTCTCTCGGCACTGAACACACTACCTGCGAAGGCGGCTGGCACAACCCTGCTCTCAGGCTGGGACCTATCTGAGCTGGACTATCTTTATAGTCCATCTGCCACCTTTGTAGCAGATGGTGTGGCAGCAACAGGCCGGTAGCAATCCGTAGCATGCCCAAACCACCATGAAGTTAAAAACAACAGCACTTAAACCTGAAATCTTGATACCAGGCTTCTGCAATACTAATCTACACGCTTCTGTGAGAAGCAGAAAGGTTTGATTTTCTGTTTAAATACCACTCTATGACTTTACCAGCTTTGAGAAACAGAGAACAATAAACCACATACTGTTTATCTGAACCTCTCCAACCACTTTTACAAAGCCCTTACAAAGAGGGCAAGTATTGTTATGAACAGGCACAAACCAGATGAAGTATTTTACCTGTAACTGAACAGCAAATACCAAAGCTGAGTTCATTTTCACTTTCCCCACCTAACAGCTGGAAAGGCACTCTGCCCAGGCAGAAAAAGGATCCATCTGTGAATTTGCAGAACTGCCAAAAATGGGTATGAAGCGGCATAACCATGTACAATGTCCCAAGCCCCTGTCCTCCTTTCTCCAAATGGGATCTGGGCTCCTCTTGTCTGCCTCCCTTGGAAATCCGTGTGGGCATATGCATTTTCACCACCAGTGTAGCCTCAAGTCCAGAGGTTAGTAAAGGCTTCCTGAATATGTGCCATGAAGGAGACCTTAAGTCAGCAGTAAATGACCAATGGAGTAGAAATACAGTACTCTGAATCCACACTTGTGAGATCCATGCTCCCTAACTGCTCTGTGTTATAGATGGGCTAAAGAAACAAGACTAGCATAAAAATCAGTGTTGCTTTGCAGCTGGAGGATCTTTCTTACTGGGCCTCAAAGGTCTCCACCTTCAGATGTGTCCCTGACAGACGGAGCGCAGATCCTGCCCCCCCTCCCTGCCTTAGACACAGATACTAAAGCACAGCAAGACAGAAGTAAAAATGCAGGTGGCACAGGGGCCACCAATTGTGCCCACAACCAGTGTCCATGCTACCAACTGCATGGAAATGCAACAAGGTACCAGTTTTGTACAAGGATAAAAAAAATAATCCAGAACTGTACAGATTCGTCCGTATGTGACTCAGTCTAATGGCAGAGCCAAAACAACAGTCCAGGACTCCTGACCTAACCCTAAACGAAACACAGGCCATGAGAAACTTTACTCAATCCTAATAGTACTGGCGCAAGTTATACTCCAAACTGGTACCTGCAGGCAGAGGCTTTACCAAAGAACATGTGCATCTGCTTCACAGGCAGTCTCAAGCACCAGGGAGGCAGGCAGATGCCTTGGAGCCACAGACCATCAGGCACCAAAGGAATGTCATGGCCCTTCTGCACACTTTGCTTATGCCAGAGGAAAAAGAGATTTTTCTCCTGAAACGGCTAGTATCACTCTTTCACTGGTACAGCCAGGCTGCCACCACTGCAGAGAAAGGGGTCAGGAGGGCTTTTGTGGTGCTTAGTTCTCAGTGGGGAGGAACAAGGTCTCCCCTACAAGCAACCAGGCTCCTAAGGCTCTCTTAAAAGCAGCAGGCTGGGTACGGGCTTTTTTCCCCAGAGGAATTACTTTATTCAAACCCACTGGCACCAAATTAAATTTTGTTTGCACGGCTGAGAAGGCAGGGTTCAGTTTTATACCAGGTTTTCCTCTCCAGTGTAAGCAACGTCCGATTTTTTCCCCCTTATTTCCTTAATGCTATACCTGAATTGAGGAAAAGCACCACCGTCCCAGATCCTGTCAAGCTCAGGATGTTCCACATTGTTTCTCAGATAACACATGCCCCTCAGCATAATCCAAAACCCCATCATTCATGACACTGCCCAGACCGTTGCCAAGTGAATGGGAGCAGATGTTTCAAGGGAAATGATCTTTTATAATGATTAATGCACTTTAATTACATCATTGTTCAGAGATTTCATTAGCTACTCTCTGACTAATGATTTTTCTTTTGGTTTTGTTCTCTTCACTTTTGTATTCACAAAGTCATATCACACTTCCCCGCATTTGCTCTATAACATTTCCCTGGGTTTTTTTTTTTCAGCTTCCACTTTTCTTTAGAGTATGTATTAGTTGCATGTACAAACAGGTAACTTTTCACAGAAACACCTGCCTGGTTGTGCATGTCACGTATGTGTTTGCATTGTTAGTGGCTTTGCCTGTTTTGCACGCACCATTTACAGATTTGTTCATGTGCATTTCTCGCTTACGTACTTCTTCACAAGAGTTTCTGAAATTCCAGTTTTAACAATGGCAATCTACAGAAAATCTTCAGTAAAATAATGGAACTGGGCTGGTATTTAACACAGTAAATGACGTGCTGGAGTGCAACTGATGAAAATATTGGTCTTTGTTTGCTTGCTTTTTAGAGCAAAAACATTTTCTGGCTTAAGTAACGTACAGTAAATCAGTAATAAAAGTTCGCTGAATATGAGCTTTTATTAAAACCAGTGATGGCAGCAACTAGCATGTGGGGCTAACAGACATCTGGAAGAGCTTTTGGCTTCTATAATTAAGAACAACCTTGTGTGAATTTGGTGCTCAGCTTTTCCATTAGAATCCCCTACTCAAAAACAAGTATTTTGCCCTGAAAGTTGGCCCACAAAGTCTCTGCCAAGAACAGAAACTTTTCTCTTTAGTAACGTTTAAGGAAGGAAAAAAGAAAAATAAAAGTCTTTTTCAGTAATTCTGAAGCTAGGAATGCCAAATTAAACATTGTAAGGTTTCAAATTTTTTGATCGAGGTGTTGGGATAACCTACAAATCACATTTTCTTTTACAATGACATTCTGAAGGCAGTGATTCCAGACCCCAACTCAAAACACTCAAACATGTGCTGAAGATCAAACTACTGTGCGATTCCATCTCCTTCCAGTGAAGTACTCAAAGATGGGCATAAGTGCAATGCCAAAGCAGGACCCAACATGCAGACCGAGTCAGGAAGGTGCTCTGGATACCAATGGTGATGAGAACTTGATGGATAATATTTTGGAAGGATGAAAGAGGAAACCACTGTGGCATTGTGGGCAGATGCAACCATACCACAGCTCTGCTCAGTACAGCTGAAAGGTCAGAAGGCACAAGCAAGAGATGAAGGAGACTCCTTCCAAAGCTTGGACACTCTGCTGCTCAGGTGTAATTTAAAGCATCTCTCAGCCTGCTCTAACTTGCTTTTAACATCCTCCACACAACAGACTAAAGGCATCATCTCAGGACCACGGGCATTTCCATCCCCACTGTGGAGGCAGTGGACTTCTTCCCAGGAGTCTGCATATTTTGCTTGTCTCTATTCCATTTCTGGAGTAGGAAGATAGTATTCTGACTTCAATATGTACAAGTACATGAAGCGGAACAAATGTTCAAAAGAGCACTTCCAGGGCATTTTTGATTAAGACACCTGCGAAGTAAGTAGTACCAGGGAAAACTCAATGGCCAAGTGATGAAGAGATTTCAGAGGGAACACATGCAAGGAAGAACATTTGCCCCATAATGACAGCAGTCTGTAGAAGAGTATTTCAGCAACAGGAGGTTGATGGTACAGTTCAGAAAGGACACACCAGGAGTAAAAAGACAGTATGGGGGGAAAAAAAGCTGGCATGGTTGTAGAAAAATAAAGAGAATGAACTCTGCACCTGCTGTCAGTGGAGGAATTGATAAGTTAGGAGCCCCGCAGAATGAATTGGATCAGAAATGAAAGACAGAACTCCTGCCATTGAGAAAAACCTGCCAGATCCTACAACAGGAAAGACAAGATACTTCAAGGATGTAAGAAATTGCAAGGAAAGTTTATCCGTGGGGGAAGAGGCAAATCTAGAAATTACTGTCCCTGCAACAACCCCATGTGATCATCTTCTCAAAGAGTTTTTACTTGTACCTGACTAGAGGCCAAATACAAGCTTAAACCACTAGATCTTCCTAAACTTACGCATATGCCAACACAGAGCCCTAGGCGGGAGTGGTACAAGCCAAGCCCTCTGCTTTTAGCTTTGCTGGGAAGGGGAGGAGGTGAAATTGCAGCTTAATTGAGAGAGTAACATTTTTTGTCTTGCTTCCATGACTTTATCTGGTTTTAATGACTTGATCAACTGCTTTCACCTTTATTCTCCTGAAAAAATGGTGCAGATTACTAAGTAGAAGTCTGCAACTTTATGACTCCAGTGCTACTCATCATAAAAAAGAAGACAGTCCGATTCCCCACTTTGTTTCAGAAGTGAATTACTAAAAGGTAACTGCAAGAAAAGTGTGAAGATGGCTTTCTCAATCTCTGATTCAAAGAAAAACAAAACCCCAAGCCTAAAAAGTTTATCTTTTCTTCATTCCTCAGAAATACGAGATTTGTTGTAAATTTTTTCCACATGGGTAAACTTTTCAAAAGCACCTGTTATATCTCATCAATTTTCATTAGGAATTAAGACTTCTACTGTTCTAATTCCTTAGGAAGTATGGCAGCCTAGCCAGCTTTGCCAGGACTAACTGCTTGCAAAATTACACTCTCCATTTTACTCTGCTCCTGCACCAAAAAAGGAATCATCCATAAGCAGGGAAAATGCTAGTATCTTGCAGCCACCTTCCAGGTGGTATAATAATAGGGAATCTCCCATACTGAAGATTTTGGCTACTTCTATCCACGCATTTCAAAAGCAGAGGAAAGTAATTTCATTTCTTCCGTCAGTGCATTCCTCCTTGCACTATTAGGACATTTTCTCTCCATCTATAATAGATCCTTTGTTCCTTGCATTTCAAGAACTCAAAAATGCTTCAGCAGGTGAAAACCACAACGCTATTTTCTCTTTTATAATTAATCTTAGTTCATCCACAAGTACATCNCAAAAACAACCACCCCAAAACTTGAAATAAGAGCACAAGCACCCAAATAAAACCTGGATCACAAATAGGTTTGTTAATTCAGTAGTCAAATGGAAAACTTTTCACGAGGAAAAACAGCCTTTCCTTTTCTGTATTGATTCTGCGTACATCTATAAATGACTCGCTTCACGTGAAAAAAAATTTTGGTTTGGGTTTACATTAAGATTTTCAAATTCCTTTTTCTTTTTAAAATGTCTTAATTCTAAACAATTTTAAGAAAAATAACTGAGAAATAACAAAATAGACCATTTCTGTCGCACTTCTGAAACCACTATTGTTTAAAAATACTCAAAGTATTCAAACAGCTTTAAAATCCTTCCTCACATGTTTGTTTTGTTTTGTTTAAACAAGACAGTCTTTCTGAACAAAATTTTACTTTCACTGGAAGTTTTCTGTCTTGCTCTACCAGACAGTAAAAAACAGATGAAAAATTCTGTCTCATGAATTTTTTCAGCCAACTTCACCTCTTTTTTTTTTTTTTTTTTTAGGAAAACCGTCCTTAGGGTTTTTAGTGTTTCTGNGAAAGCCTGCCTTGAGATTTTTGAGTGCTTCGGACTGGCAAAAATAATTGCATGCCTCGTTTCCCTGGGAGTCCTGAATTGCCAGAAGCATTGGCTTACTTCACCAGGCTTCATTACCTGCTATTCTAGACTGCTTTTCAATGAGGGGTTCTTTTGTTTGTTTTTTGGTTTTTGTTTTTTTTAAAAACATGCTGTTTCTTTCTTGTCTCAGACCAGGTGACTTAAAAAAAAACGCAAGCTGTCTTCATATAAATTTCTTCCTATCTAGCAAGGCTTCACTACTCCCTTCTGCAGGTGCTCCTTCCCCGATCCCGCCGCAGACACAGAGCAATACCCAGAAGAAAGAGGGGGCCCGGGCTGGGCTGTGATCCCCCCCCGCGCTTCCTGCAATTAGCTTGGGAAGAGATGGAAGGAAGATAGACCAGAGGAAACATCAGCATTTTCTGGTTGAGCAGGCCAAGGTAAAGGGGATTCATAAAAACAAACAAGCCGAGCTACCTTCACAGTTTCTTATGAAGGCACAGTCTGAAAGGTGGCTTGAAAATTCGAAGTGAGCTAATGATGGGGTTCGTGCCACAGGCTTTCAATCTGGCAGCCTAACCAGGAAACATGGTATGCAATTGCTTTGTGTCACTGGGTATTTTAAAATTTATTTCATCACTAGGATTTCACTTACAGTAAGTCAAAATGAGAAAGTTGAATTTTTCAAAATGCCTTTTTTTTTAATTGAACCTGTTTGCTAAATGGAGCAACATTTGCAGCAGATCTTATTATTTGACAAAGAATAAAATTACTCAGCTGTCCTACTGACTGGACAATCAAGTACCAGACAGAACAGACTAAGCTGGTAAAGAAACACTACAAGCCTACAGACTACAGTCATTTGAAAAATAAAATTGAATGTATATACATACATATACATGCATACACACAAATGTACGTATATAATCTCTTCCAGTTTCCACGTTTCTCTTTGACACTCACAAGCTTTTTAATTCCATTACACCTCTCCCTATTCAGATCCCCCAAGCATGCCAGGGCTGCACACGACTGCAGAAAACCACTCTGGCAGCTCCAGCTGCACAATCATGGCCCACAACGCAAAACAGCTGCCTCCAAAGAGGGGGCTTCACAAACCAGGTACTGAAGGGTCCAGCTCATGAGACTTATTTGTCACTACTTAGGCACCTCTTTTCACGCTGAAGAACTATGCTTTTTATCCCTTCTCTTTAGAACCACAAGGGCTAAAAACTCACTTAAATGTAAATCACAAAATCATGATTCAAGAAAAATGATGAGATTTGGAATGAGGAAATAACAGCTGATAACTTAGATATTCATGCTGAAATCATCTGGGTTCTGTTACAGGAGCGAGCAAGAATGTGTTTTGTCTTGTAGCCTGCTTGTTACTTTTATGTCAAATCACTGATTTCATCTACCTTTGAAATTTATAGGAAAAGGAGCTCTGAGAAACTAAGTAAACTACAACTCTTGAACAGTAACAACCTCCACAGAGAAGAAATCCAAAAGAAAACAAAGACAGTAACTCCTTCCACAAATCCTGCAGTTCTCAGAATGAGCAGAGTTGTGGGGTTTGCGGGATGGGACCCCAGAACGGGTGGGTGCGGGCAGCAGCGCTCCCCATGCAGCCCATGCTCCACGCAAGAACAGGTGAAGGCAGTTACTCTGCCTGCTGCTACTGCAGGAGCTAGCTACACGCAACTGCAGAAAAACTATGGCTGTAACTGCACCAAAAGCAGCACAATTCTGACGCAGAATGAGGAAAAACTTTGATGTCCTAACATACCTTTTCACTGGGATAAACAGGTACTTCGCAGAGCCTTTAGCAGGCATGTGGCTAATTCACAGGGGGAAGCAGAACAAAAGGGAAACCCGAATAGGTCACAGCCAGAATAGTAACTTCTGTCAAATCTGTAAGAACGTATCGGGATGTTCTCCACAATACTGGACAGTAAGTAGAAGAAATGCTGAAATTATCATACTTGTTTCTTAGTTAAGAAGCTGCCGCCTCAGACAGAAAGACATGAAAGACTCTGTCTGCTGCCCGCAGCCCTCCTTTGAGTGTGCTCCCGTGTCCATGCTAGCGGCTCACCTCCACGTTTGCCACCATGGGACTGAGCCTAGTACTTTTATGCCGTTTCCTCGCTCAGGTATTGTTTTGGTTTGGTTTGGGTTTTTTGGGGTGGATTTTTTTTGGGTTTTGTTGTTGTTGTTGTTTTTGTTTTTTTTTTTTTAAATCACTTCTTGCCAGGAGGGTTTGAACCTGATTTTTGATTTGTTGTTTTTAGGGCTTTTTTCCCCTTCACTGAGTTTTCTGCTTTACAAGTGTCACGGTGAGGAAGGAGCACCATCTATGTTTGGACATGAAACTCTGGTCATATCAGCAGAAAGTTCATTCTCAGGAGTGAACACTGGGGTGTGTGTTTGCAGAACCAGGGCCTTATTGCATAGAACATTCACATTAATACTTTGTAACATAAAGCAGTTACACGAGCAAAATTAAGCAGCCATTAACCACTTCAGCTGTACCACAGCAAGATGAAGTAGAGACAATAAAGCACTAAATATCACAGATGAACATCTGCTTCAAAAAGTAGTGAAAAATCACAAGCAGAAAACAGGGCTTTTCTTTCCCACCCATGGAGCCTTGGGTACACCAGCCCAGACTCCAGTGGCCAAGTTGCAGCATGGCACGAGAGAACCTATTTTGTGTAAAGCTATATATTCAACGCAGCAGGTAATCAATCTCTGCAAAACCTATATTCAAGGCAACAGGACAAGTCAAAGAAGTCATCACGAGTCGCAGAGGGCTCAGGAGGGAAAGCACCGTGCAAATAGCACACAAAAGCCATCGCCAGACAGGCCTGAAGTAGCAGAGAGCTGCTACGGCAGCTACGACTGCTGGCTGAACATCCATGAGTTATGGGGCAACATTAATTCCCTCACCACAAACACAACCTGTTTTGAGCCACGTGTCCCACTCGGGAGCCTTCTGCTCTGTTTCGGTTTGAGCTGAACATTAGTAGCGACTTCATTTTTCCTTCTGCTACTCAGCAGTCAAGGGAAGGAAGAGAGGAGCTGGATAGTTTCTTAATACCAAGAGAAACGAAGGCAGTTTTCACACAGTGAAAGTTGGCCATTAGCTGGAACGAGTGCCAAAGGGAAACATTTTCCAGGAAGTTTAGTGCCGGACGGCTTTACCTTGGGGAGAGGAGCGCTGGCTGCAGGGAGTGCCGGCAGCTGTCTTTCTCCACAGATGGATGGCTTCACGTTGTTGTGGATTTAAAAGTGCATAGTTACCCATAAACATTTATACCAGCCAGATCCTAAGGAAGAACTCCTGATTCAAAGGGTAGCAATGCATCATTCATGAAGTTTCCATAGAAAAATGAACGTACCAGAAAATATTTGCCCACAATAGTTGAGAGGTAATGCTCTTAATAAAATCTACAGGTAATTGTGCGCAGGAAAGGGTGGCGCTCACAGTTCTCCCCAGAGGACACAGTGAGAACAAATTAGTTCTGTTGCAGAGAAATAGCAGATCAAGCCCTGGTCTGAGACTCAGAAAACCCGGAGCATTTTCCCCACTCTGCCCTGGTAACTCAGTCAATCCCTAGGCAAGTCCTTTGCCTACTGAACCATGTTCCAAAGTGAAAAAAAAAAATAAAAAAAAATTAGCAGGCATGGTGGTGTTGGGTTGACAGTTGGACTAGATGATCTGAGGTTTTTTCCAACCTTAATGATGCTATGATTCTATGATTTGTGCCACCACTGTGCTTTCTGACCTTTGTGTGCCTCCCCTACAGAGACTGTAGACTGCAGGACAAGTGTTCCTCTTCTGTATATGTGAAGCATCGACCAGTGCAATGGTGTCCTACTCTCATTGGGGCCTCCAGGTACTGCTGTACTAAATAAACAGCAATAACAAAAAAAATGTCTGTGTATCATTTTCCCTAGGGCTGCAGTTTATCTTGAAGTAGTACAAAGCAGCTTCTACTGAGTTCTTCCACTATGGAAAGCACTTTGGTTTATCCCGTGATGGGAACACGTCAGGCTCAGCACTGCTACCACTGCATCAATAGCAGGAAATTTTTAGAAAAAAATGTGCTTGGGTGTTTTAGCGCACTAGCATCCATATTGTCCTCAGACAAGGTACTGCTAAAATTTGTCCCAAGAAGCAAAAAAGCATCATTTCATGGACAGACAGGAGGATTCATAGACCTGCGCTAACCCTGGTATGAGCTAAGCATGCATTGACCCACAGTTTGTACTGGCCTGGATACCTTCACCAGTTGTATTTACCTTTGCAGCTACATCACGTGAATGATCCAGGGAAAACAAGACGGACTGAATAATCCAGACTCTCTTGGAGGGCCCCGACCAACTTCCCTGCCAGAAGGATGTCATAGGTGGCCTCAGCTGCCCATGTGCACTGGGGTCTTAGATGCTGTACAGCTGGCAGCTGCCCCTACAAACAGCAACGCGGTGCGGTATAAAGGTGTGTGTTGTCACAAGGCTGGGTCTGGCACCAACTAGGGAGAACTGTGTGTAGCTGTTGAAGGAAACAACCAAGAATTGCAACTCTAGTTTTGTTCCCAAGCTCTGTCACTAACAGATTGGGCAAGTTTCTCAAGACTACATTAAGGCCTCTGTAAAACTTGGAAATACATTATAAACTGCCAATTAAGCTCTTTTTAGGGGCTGGAAAGTGCTCTGAAATCTTCAGGTGAACTCTGTTGCACCATCACAGTATCAATATCCATGCCAATGAATAATGACCATCCTGAACATGAGACAGCCAAGAAGGAGGTGAGGCACGAGAGCTGTCCTTCAGGGCATGTTCTCTCACTCATTTTTGGTCCAAAAGCTCTCCATTCCCAGACTATGAGAATTTCTTCACCTTTTTGATTTACTCCTTAAACCTGTCAGAGTCCTGCAATGGCTCCAAAAACCCAGTGAGAAAGGTAAGGCTGCCTCTTTATAACAGGCCTGTGTCAGCACCTCCATTCTCAGCCTGTAAAGGAGTAGTATTCAGGGAATAATAATTCAAAGAGAGCTATGGGAAAAGAACTATGAAATGTAAGTTAGTAAAAGGACTTTGGACGTGAGGGAAAAATCTAGCATAACAGTACAGGTGAGGCTGGAGTGAGAATGACGTACCCTCTCCTTGGTTAAATCCCCCATCAGATTTTCTCTGACCAGAGAAGACAGCAAAGAGGAAGGTTTGTTGTACATGTAGAAGGTTGCAAGCAGCTTTCTTTGATTGGGACTCTCCCACCTCCCTCCCACCATCAGGGAGGGAAGGGAAGACTATCTCATCTGTCTGCAGGAATAAAGCAAGGAAGATCATACTCAAGGATTCAGAAGCAACAAATGCCTCATGTTTTATATCCTTAGCACAGTTTCATCTATTTATGAAGTATCTTGATGAGGGAAAACACAAATGCCGGCCTCGTTGCCTTAAATGCAACCGATGCCCTCCGTATCAGAAAGAAATCCAGCCAAGTCTGTGGTCTCTCTAAAACTGAAGACGCTTTCCTAAGAAGCTGAAGTGTAATACAATTTAACAAAAGGTCTGAAAACCCTGTACTGTTCTGTCTTGGTCTCATAGTCTGGAATTTAAGCAGCCTCCCAACCATTCCTTAGCTCCTCATACTCTACACACAAAAAAAAAAAAAAAAAAAAAAATCTTTGTGGTAGTCCATTGCTACACACAAAAGAGAACAAAAACACCCCCCACAAGCTGGCTTCCCTAATTGAGAAGTCTTTGTTTTATAGATTTTTGGGTTAGGGTTTTCAAGGTAGGGTGGGGGTAAGAGGTTGGGTTTTACTTTTTCATTTTGGATTTACCTTGCTTAATTAAAACATCACCTTGCTTATTTAAAACATCACAATTAAGCATCACCTTGCTTAATTAAAACATCTCTAAATCAGAACTTGTGGTTCCCAAGTAATTGCTGATTGAGCATGTCTGTGGCAGCAGTGGGACACAAGCCCTGCTACCTGGTCTGAGAGCAGTTTGCCTGCCAGGGCACTGGATTCACCCGGAGGCTCAACACTGTGCGGGTAGGAAGGACTCTCTTGTCTTACTTCTGCAAAACTGGGACAGCACATTTAATGCCAAAGTCAAGAGGCCCGTGTGCTCTCGCTAGGGAAAGCCATCCTTCAACCCTCCTGCCTTGTCATCCCTATCAATAAAACAGGAACGATGATGATAAGCCTAGGAGATTTCTGAATAAAACTGCTCTATTAGTACTAAGCTTTATGGAAGTACAAGATTCACAAAGTTTAGACCATTCTGTGATCCAACGGTGAACTTCTGGCTGGATCACCTTCAAACACGTTGAGTCAAACTAGTTAAGCCTAATAATGTAAAAAGAACTGCTTCCCTCCTTTTGATCTTGCTTACCACACTCTTCTTCATAAACGCTGTAGGCAAAGCTTGTACGGCACTCATACAGTTGCTGTGAAGAGTATTATGAATGCAGGTGCTTGTCCATTACCACTTAACCCTGAAGCTGTTTTCCAAGTGCATGGCCTGAATGAAGACATGACTTGCTCCTGAATTATGAAATCCAACTGTACTCTGATAAACGTGCCCTGTTTTGATTTGAAGTAAGTCAGGTTGCCAATCTGGATTTAGTAAATATTGTGGTTAAATAAATCAAATTTATAAACGTCTAACACTCACTTAGTCACGATCCCTTCTCTTTGTTTGAAAAGAGCAGAGGGTGGTCTTGGAAGAAAGGCCACCACTCAGCTAAACTTCAAGAAGTTATCCTTCCCTTCTCTTGTTCACTGATATAATTAAAACCGTCTTTTCCCCCTCTTTTGACTCTTAAAAAAATAAAAATCAAATGTCATTATTAATAATGACTATTAATCTCAAATAATTTATCTGAAGAAGGAAATGTTTTCTAGATGTTGTACAGCCAGGAAGTCAAAGGTTTTCATTCCCAGCTCTGACACTACCTCATTGGCCATACAGAGCATGTCTCCTTTGCCCATTCCCTATTACAGGGCTGTTAAAGGTTTATTTAACCAGAGAACAAGCAGTTCTGCACACCAGTAATTCTTGGTTACTGGAACATGGGTACCTGCATGTGCAAGTGCTAGGTTTTCATCTGCCCATACAAATGCAGAAAGGTTTGTGCTGTCATTACTGGCAACTATGTATGCATACCAGATATGCATTTTTACAGCAGTGAACTGCTCTTATGCTTTTAAAAACACAAGAAAAGGTTATTGTTCGGATTAAGGTCTTCAAGAATCTGTGTGAAATGTGTAGGAGTTACTCTTCTGGTAAATATTATTTCTGTAGTGAAAGTTGGTTACTTCATCAGTAGGAATAACAAATTATAAATTTTTTTGTTCTTGTATCCCTAACTGGAAAGTTCAAAAGGAACAGTCCGAATCAGGAGGCAGGCTGATGATGGTAGTTTAAAGATAAAAGTTAAGTGGAGCAGACTTCTCATTTTAAAGAGCTACAGTACAACAGCAGTGAGCAAAGTAATACACTCTTATTGCTGCATATCTTGGGGACGTTAGGAGAAAAAAGACAACTAATCAAAAGCAATGCTTGAGCAATAACTGCACTTTGATTTCTCACTCATACCAATTAATAAAGTGGAAACAGCCAATAGGAGATGGAGTTTACTCAGAGCAAATGCTCATATGGTGTTTTCCTTGATATTTATGCCATGAATATTTTGTTTCCGTGGATATTTGAAAGTAAGGCTAAAATAACAACACAGAAATAACAAATGGGACAGTTTGATTCACTTTGTTGGTTCAGGCAGGCTGAGGTCTGAATTCCCAAGAGTTTTGGTGTGACAATAGGCTGAAGCTTTTTCTTTGGTGAAAGCTAGCCTGGACCTGAGATCCCAAAGCTGTTAGCATCAGGTTTATTTTCAAGACAGAGGGAAGGGATTTTTACAGGGATGACCAGCAGATATTACCAAACAAGGAAGAGTTATGAGGCACCTTTGCAGAGATCTTGCGATCCCATCACTGATAGACCACTGGGCAGCATGGAAGTGAAAATACCAAACAACAAACGTACCAACCCAATACCATTCACACAAATGTCCTTGTTTTCCTTTGCAAAGTCTGATCTGATAAAGAAAAACACTTCCTGAAAGTGTCATTTTATGATATTAAACAGGCCTCAGATGACTTAGCAAAGTACAGAGGGACACCGACATTTGAACTGCGGGAGTTTTGTTTTCCATCTTGTTTTTCCCCGCTGTGACTATTGCATTTGAATAACTGGAATTTTTAAAATCCCTTTTCCTCCTTTCACCATGATGTAATGCAACTGTTGCACAAGACTAACAATGTAGAGCTACTGCTGCTGGAGCCAAGTTTGGCACCAAGAGAGATTAGGGTTGGCACCAAACACCATGATCTTTAAAATAAATTTGGCAGACACACTGAAAAGGTTTGCCATTGCTGCCATAAACAGCACACAGAGCAGTAAACGGAAAAGTGCTGAAAGACCATGGTTTTGTTACTGGAACAAAGACGTCGATTAGCTAACCACTTAATCTAGCACCTACTTATATATGAAAACGAAAAGAGTTTTACATTAATTTAATTTGAGCATGTCAAAATTAAGGGCAGTAGCAGGGACCAAAGTGTAATATAACATATGTCCATCATACCAAACTGAGCCTACAAAAACCACCAGCTAGCTACCTATTAGCCAGGAGAACCTCTGTGCACAGCTGCAAGTTCCGCTAGATTATTCAAAGAAAAATACTTGGTCCATACAAGAATACATCTGTCTCAACAAATTTCTCTTTCCAGTACTTTTCGGTTATGCTTTCCTGGGAGGGAATTTGCTCCTTCTCAATGACGCTGGAGCAGTGCTCCGCAAAGAGATGTGTACACATATTTTTCTTTTTTAAATGCAGACGGAACAGAGAAGAGAAATGCCAGTTTTATTCACTGCATCCCTTTCTCCCAGCTTGAACTGAAAGAGTGTGGGGCTGATTTTCTCTGCTTTACATTAGAGTCTGATGATTTGTGATGTGGACATCTGCCTGCAACTGGACAGATGCCACCAGCTTATTTCACACAGACAACTAGACAGCCATGTAATAGCAGGATTTTTCAACTGCTACTAATTTTTTTTTTTTT